>JAMSGM010000074.1:0-59635 GCA_030462875.1 Grigorovia humatica
TACAAGAATTACTTAAGCCTGAGTCAAATGGTGATTTGGCAAACCTCGCTTGTAAAGACTGATATATGATTGAATAAAGTTCAGAATAAGTTGAAAATTCAGTGGTTTTGAGATTCATAAAATTATAAAAATAAGAATTTAGGAGGTTGTGTTGGAAATTAGCTGCTGCTAATTGAAATGTAAATTATTGTTTTTCATAATTTGGAAATACGTATCACGTGATGCGTGTTGAGAAATTAAAATGAAAAGTAAAACTGTATGTTAGATTGTATATACTTAATATAACCAGTTTAAAATTAAACAATAAAAGAATCTATATATAACTATGTCTTTACAAGCTAACACTACAAAAGATACAGCCAGTCTCCAATATGATCATTTGGTATTTTTGGTTTGAACTCCCATTTTATTTGTTAGATGATTTCAGAGCTACTATTTGGAATACCAAGAAAGTATTATGAGAATAAGAATAAGATAGTTGTGAACGACAATGAAGGGAACTTATGTGTTGACTCTGTCAGCAAGATAAGTTTACATTTGGAAATCGAATTGTTGGTTGAGTGATTGTTTCATAACAATCATTCGGGATGGTTCGATAGTACCTATGTTACCTTCGTCGAATGTATGATTGATGACAGTTTAGAATTAATGCGCTTCCACTGTAAAGAAAGATTGTTGAGTTTTGATAAAGACTGTGATAAGAGTTTGAAAAAGAATCTGATAAGAGTTTGATAAAAAACGTGATAAGAGTTTGATAAAGAATGTGATTGCCTCACGGACGTAATGAACCCGTGAGAGGATATTAGAGTTTTATGATTAGTATTGTGAATGCCTTACGGACGTAATGAACCCGTGAGAGGATATTAGAGTTTAGTGTTTAGTGTTGAGAAAGCCTCTCGGATGTTAACTACCGCAGAGTGATCAGCAGAGTTTTGTGATTGATAAAATGAAGCCTTATCGGAAGTAATGACCCCGATAAGAGATGAGAAGATTTTAGAAGAGTGTATGAGTAAATTGTTATAGTAAGAGATTAAATGAATGAGTTATAAATTTGATATAAAAAGGGATCATCTTTCCAGTTGAGATTTGTTTGCACGTTTTGTATAGTTTTATATAACGAGAGTTGGAGGCAGCTGAAAAAGAATTATTACTAGTTAAAATCTAAATTAACTAGATCAGATATTATTAACTGTTAAAACATATTAGCAAAAGACCCAATCGTAACAAACTCTTATAATTGAAGATTGGGTCTAAGCCTTCAAGCTGTCACATGGTCTAATATTACTTGAGGCATTTTTAATTGAAGCTTAGCCACGATCAAATTGGTGACTGTTCCGCTCGTTACAGGCATACACCATAACAATGATCGTTACACTACCTCGTCGTTAATAGTCTGATAAGTCTCTTACCGTATTTGTAAATTAGTTATCCAAATTGTCATCGACAATTTGTGACGCAACATGAAAAGTTTTCATGAGAATAATAATTATATAAGAGTTCTATTTTTTAATTAAAATTAGAATTCGAGTTCGAGTTTTTATATTTTATTATATATTTTGTTTTATAGGAAAACATCTAGATTTTGAATAATAACGTCGCCATTGCCTTGGTTCATTTTATTATTAGTTTCACCCTAAATCTTGTATTAAGATATTATAAGTTAATTTACATTACAACATCAACTGTACAAACGGGAAGTAACTCCAGTAAATAATTTAATCACATGGTAAAGTCGGAAGAAGGAGGAATTGCTACCAATTGCTGTATACAACCATAAGGATGTCTTAGAATTAATTTTTCTTGTTAGAAATAGTGACCACACTATTAAAAATAGATTTGTTTTTCAATATGCACAGTTTTAGAAAATAAAAAATGAAAAATTTAGAAATAGATAGATTTACATTTTATATAACCAGTCTTTAATAAAACATTTACTTCTATAAATTATATATATACCGAAATATCTAAGCAAAACAAATGCTGTTATAGTATTTACTTTTAAAATAAATTTGACTAGCTAATGTTGTTAATTGATAAAATTAAATGTAATTTTCTTATCAGATTATTTAAATGATCTGATTTACTTTTCGGTCTGGGTGTCGTTATTTTACAAAAGTGAAATGTACAGTTTAAAGAAAAGGTGTTCATCTTAGCAGTATTTAGCTATACTATTTAACCTACACCCTCAATGCTTTATATAGACAATATTTCAGCATTTTGTTTCTGAAAGAAAAAAAATTCTGGAATCAAATGATAATAAACATAATTTTTTAATAATTATTGATTCGTCATCTTGAAAGCATTTCTAATCCTAAGTACTTAATAATCCAATCTTTTGTTAATTTTGTAATAATCAAGCCTATCAAGTCATTTTCAAGTCTTATGTTTGCCGATCTTCAACATCAATATAGCGTCTGATAAGGTCGTAAAACAAAGCAAGAAATGAGTCACATACATCATGCATTGTAATGAATAAGCCCAGTGGTGTTTGCGATTATTGGTCGATTGGACTTTGTAGATTTTGACAATAATTAACAAAGATTATTTTAAGTTTTGATTCCAAACTTTAAACTCATGTAGTTTGGGGTTGTCTCTGATAACTTGCACCACTTTTAATTATTCCTTTTTAGGCACATGTGCCTTCATAGTATTAGTTTGCTATTAATGTATTTTTATTCTTCTAACAACACAAAATTACGCTATTTCAGGACTTTATAATTTACAACCCTTCATTATCAGAGTTTTCAGTGAAGAGACAAATTACTCTAAAAAATAGTGTACAAATTAATGAAAAGCAAACCGAAACCTATGTGAGAGTATTTGACAAGAAAAGTTTAAGATGATCAAAATTGATAGTTTATCTAATCATAATAATAGAGAGCCACGTTGTGAAACTCAAATTCTATATATGAAATGTTATTAGTAGCTGAATATATTATCCTCAGAACACATTTTTTTTGGGTTACCTGGAAGTGAACAAACACATGAATTAGATACTGTTATAACACAAACAAATTACGAGCATTATATACCAAAATATACCACATGATCCAGCGTACCATATTCAAGTCCTCACAAAAACATTTAGTGTGTTCTCTTTGATGTAGGATTGTATGAGCATTTTGATCAAAATTTTTGCTGAAATCCAGAGGGACAAAATATGATTTGTCAAGATTTACTAATCAGTATCGGTTTTTATTTTGAACTAAAAGACACATTTATTTTGGAACGTCTTTTTTCCTTGTCTTCAAAATCACTGGTTTTTTAGCACCGAAATCAATTTCAAGTATCATATCGAAAGAGTAGATGCGAACTGATCAACATTGTTTACTATCATCGCGTAATTATTATGGTTTAGATTCATTTTTGACCTTAGTTTGACGAAATCTTTTGTATAACATTTCTTTCAATTCTTCTTTCTCTTTAGCCCATTCTTCAGTCTTACCCAAAGTAGAGTCAACTACATCAGTAACGTTTTGTACCATATTCAATGACTCTTTAGCTAATATCAGGACTTTGCCATTGGTAGTAATATAATCGTTATCATTATCTTGACTTAAATTATTTGTATTATTTGCAGGGCTACCTTTAATGTTCTCAATTTGAATAGAACCACCATTATTCATGTTTTTTTTAGAAGTATTGTGACTAGACATTTTCAATTCATTGACATTCTTAATATCATGCAAATTTGAAACACTTGAAGACCAATTTGTGGGTAAATTTAGTAAAGATTCACGTACTTTGGATCTTGCTGGTTCCGGTAGTGCATTACCAGTAAATCTTGATATCACTGAATAAATTTTCTTAATTGTACCAACTATTTCCATTTTAATTACTGTAGCTTGCTCACCATCTTCAGTAGAATCAAAAGCATCAAAAAATCTATCTTCTTCTTCAAAAACGTTACCATTATTGGCGCCATCAGTGTCATGCGTATCTTCTCCGTTTTGAGATGAGCTAAGTTTGGAAGTAGGTTTATCTATTCTCTTGGGATTTTGCTTTTGATGTTGTTTATGAATCTTTTTATTAAGCTGTTGTTCCTTTTCAACGAATTCTTGTAGTGATGATATTCGTTCAGATAATTGTTTATTGGCCAGATTTAATAAATGTAAACATGCCACTAATTTCTTTTGCGATTCTTGTGACATACTCGTTTGATATTCTTTGATAGCATTTGAAAGTTTTTGCTTCTTTCTGTCAATATCATAGTCATCGTCAGTTTTATCCTCCCCATCTCTATGATCAGAATGTCTAGCTTCAACACTTTGTAAAGCACGTTTACAATTGGCAGAAAGCGAGAAAGGTATCGTATCTGTTTTATCAACAGGTTCTGTAAGATTAGATATATTAAGCTTTGAAGTTGTCAAGTTTGACTTAGTGTTGTTGATTTTCAATTTTGGAGTATCACTATTATCTTGAGTTTCAATTATAGTCTCGACTTCACTTTCGCTGTTATTGTTATTTTCCTCTTCTCCGTCGCTTCCACTCTCGCTTCCACTCTCACTGTCATCCTCATCGTCTGTGGTTGTGTAATTTTCTTCATATGCATCATCAATCAATCTGGCAATTGATGCGACCTTTTTCCTGTTACTAAGATCATCGTACAAAGTAACTACATTATTTACCACTCGATTAATTAAGTTAGGAGCCACATCATTATTTTTTTTAGCCATTAGCTCGTTCTGTGCGGAACTGGACTCGTCACCATGCCAACTATTTGAGTGCTTGTCTTTGCCATTGCTACTTATATGTGTTCGCGGATTATGCCTCAATTCATCTAGGACTTCCGCAGCTTTCACATCTGCCTCTGAGAGTATTGATAGTGGGTTCATGGACGTGCGTGGGTGCCTGATACAGCGTGTCTCTGGACTCGTCCGCTAAGTTGTGGATCTTTGCTGAGATAGTCTTCTAGTCTTTTGAATTCTTCGATTTTTTTTCTCCCATGTGAAATTTATAAAGTTTACCAGTCGCGGGTTCCGCAGACGGCCAGGCCGGTGTGGCTTCCAGCAGAGGCCTCCAGCAATGGCGGTCTGCTAGGCAGATGCCCCTACAGTCGTGGCGTGAGGGGTCTGCCTGGAAGGTATGATCTGTCCTGCGGGAACAAAGGGCGTGTCTTCACACCACGAAGATGTCGTATTGTAGTCTTACATAATGGCTGCGACCTTATATAGAATCGTCAGTGGCCCCAGCTGTTCTCTACATGACTAAGTAGGTGAACTCTGGATCGCTGACGATCTTGTAACGAACCCAGGGGAAGGACTGGTACTGCAACTGCGGCTCTTCTATTTTCAGATACTCAATTTTCAACCCACTACTGGTTAAATATGGTATCTCGAAAGTGACCTTTAACGAGCGGTCCTTATCTATCATAGTGGACACTTGTTTAACCTCTGGATGTTTGTAATCTATGCTTTCTTCAGGATCATGCACTTGTTTATATAGTTCCTCTAATTTGGGACCCAGCCGTAAGGGCGGAGGATTCATAGAGTTTTTCAATTCTACCTGCTGAATTTTATATTCTTCATGATTAAATAATGCAAACTCAACAGCCATATTCAATTGTGTTTCACCATGTCCACCTTTCATTTGGTCAATTTCCCACAACAAGAAATCATCACTAATATTAAATAGTATCTGACCCACATCACAACGAAATTTGATATCTTTGCTCAAATCAATTTCATATTGTTCAAACAGTTTCTTTATTGGTACTTTCAAATTTAGTTTAACTGTCGTATTAGTAACTTTGAAATGACTCTCTATAGTAAGTGATACTTTCAATTTATATTTTTTCTGCCTCGGTTTCACATCAAAGCTTATTAGTTTAATAGCGGGTTCATCACGAATATGTCTCTTTAATTCATATTTACAAAGTGAAAATTCACCATCAGGTGGTATGAACTTGATTTCATCACCTGAATTTACTTCATCTAGCGAAACACATTGATGAAACTTACAATTTGAAAGGAAATGTTCGTCATGATTCAAAATTTTATTGATTGATATTCTTAACGTAGGCATACCTGAGAGGAAGCACTTACAATAAATTTCACCATGAATAAGATTTTTCCTCACTGTATTGGTTGTGAAGTCCATTAGATATTCAATAGTTTCAATAACGTCTAAGAAAAATTCATTTTTACTATAATGTATACCTTTAGTTCTCCATGAAATAGCCATAATTGTAGTCTTGGCAATATCGCTATTCATAAACGTTTCTTCTTCATCGTTAGCATTTTTCATTACTTCTTCTTCTTTATTTTTCCTTTTAAGTGCAAATTTTTTGGTCTTATCAAGTAGTGATAAGGGATCATCTTTCAAAGCACCAACCATATTTTTCGTCATCTGTTCAATTTCTTTACCTTTTATTGCTAGATTATTTTCATCAATTATTTTTGGATGCGTTTTCTTCTTGCTACTTTTCTTACTATTGTCATCAACATCTGTATCGTCACTATCATCTGAACTACTATAATAATTGAGCTTCTCTCCCCTTTTCCCATGTTTCTTCTTTTTTTTCTTATCGCTGTCAAGATCAAGTTGTTCAGATTTACCTATATGTTGATCTGTCTCTGACTTAAGAGATCTATTAACTTTAATCTTGATGTAATCTTTCAAAACACCAGCATCTGTCACTTGAACTATACCAAAATCTATACATTCATCTATCAGTTCTAGTATTAGAGTGGAATTGTTCGCAATTACTATTTTATTCAATGCTTTCACTTCCAAATAACTCTTTAATAATTCATAAAATTGTTCCATAAAATGTAATACTTGCATGACAAATACATCAATCCTTTCCACTAGCACAACTATTATGATAGAATCCCTCTTAATGTAAAGAAATGACCAATTGTCATTGAATGGAATTATAGGTGTCTTGTATAACATAAACATTTTCCTAAATTGCAAAAACGGCTCATATATGGAGGTAGTACCCTTAACATTTTTATACATGAGCAAGTCCAAGTCCTCATTCAAAAGGAACAGTATCGATACCATTCTAGATATCTATCAATATATTTCGTTGTTATGTAAACGTTTCCAGATTCAAATATTTAAATATTTTCAACTATTCTGAAGTTTTATCAAAATAAATAAAGTAATTTGAAACTTTAACAATTTGATACAAGTGTCGATCACCGACGGGTTTTGGCAGTTTTCATACATCACATTTGCTTGTATATACACGTTGAATCAAATGGTGTTGGGTTCCGAAGTGGACTGAAAGGATAAGTTGACTTTTGAAACAGTATACGACAGGTTACGAAAATCATTTCATTGGTGCACATAGAGAGAGGAACTCTTTTGTATTGCTGTTAGTGTCTGCACTTATATTCCATAATATGCTATTTCTTACTGCTAAGATATTGATTCCTCTACGTCTAGATAAAATAGTAATAGGGAAAGAAACTCTTTAAATCTTAACTATTCTTACAAAATATCGTCTTGATTTACATGTGTGTCCTTACAATTGTGAATACGAGAATTGAGCAGGTAAAGCGTATAAAACAAAATACTATATTCACTAACTTAAAATAGATCTGACCTGTAAAAACAAGCAATTGTCATTCCTGTACTTATATAATAAAGAGAGAGTTGCTTACGCGAATACTTTAAATTAAACTTCCTCACAGAAAGCTCCAAACTTCTACTTTGGATTTCACCAGCCTAAAATTTAATTAGAGCAACACTTAATTCTAATTTCCTTGTGGGAACCACTGAACCTATATGCATTATTATAGATATTCTACTGATTAGTGTACTGAGCCTTGGATGTAACAAAGCAAATTCTTATCTTGAAATGATGCCCTTTCGCTTATTCCTGTATAATAAGGCTTGATAGTTTCCCATTTTCAGCCATAGAATAAACTTCAATAATTGATAACTAGACCAATTTCAGTTCTTTTTAATTTGCTTCTTGTGCTAACTTCTTCTCTAATTTATCAAATTCCTTTAATGCTACTTCTTGCTCTGGTGCCAACATTTGTACAACTCCTTTAACCTCTTCGACATAGTGCTTTAACATAGACTCGATACCGTATTTTAGAGTAACTTCACTACTAGAACAAGATGTACAAGCACCTTGTAGAATCAAATACACGACGCCTGTCTTGGGATCCCAACCACGGTAATCAATATCACCACCATCTTCCATAATGGCAGGCCTAATTCTTGTCTCAATCAATTCTTCGATCAACTCACTAACTTCTTGTTCATCTTCATTATACTCAAACTTAGGTACATTAACCTCATATCCACCATTTTGATCTGCTTTCACATTCTGAAATTCCGGTGAGATGACATCCGCCCCTGATTGTAAATGCTGTGTCAATATTTCTAAGATAGGTGATTTTAGTTGATTCCAATGAATCATCGAATCCTTATTTACAGTTACAAACGAATCACCAAACATTAACTCTTCAATTCCAGGACATTGCAAGAAAAGTGTAGAAGCCAATGGTGAATGATCTATCAATGCTTGTTCCGTGTTCTTTATGACAATACTTTTGGCCCCTTTAGTCTGGAACAGTTCACCATCTTTGGATATAAATTTTAGTGCATTTTCGTTCGGTGTGGTCATGGTTTGGATAGACAGTAGTCTTTTAAACAGGGAAAAGTTCAGCTTCCCGGCTGCTCTTTGATGTATTCTTAGCATTGCTCCTGGCTTGTTGGGTGTAGTATGGCTAAGGCAAACAGATAATCTGTAAATATTGTCTTATTTATATAGTAGAAAGAATCTTATATAATTTTTCAATTTGTCATCAGCGATGACTTGAATGCTTGAAAGGGAAATAAAGTTTGAGTCAGCTCGCGAGTCCTGAACTGTGGAGAGTCATGTTGCGACTAGGTATCGATGATGTCGTCTAGGGTTTGCACCACGGTGCCGTTGTTGTCGTTATGGAGACGGGCACTTATCTGAGACGCAACAATATGTAGCTGTTCTGGATTGTCATTCTGCCATTCTCTGAGTTTATGAGTTTGGCCCGTACAGTCCCAATATATGCCGCGAAATGTAGTGAAGATTGCATGTCTTCCTTCATAGATTGGGAACAAAATGACACAGAACGCACTGATGAAAATCCAAATGATTAAGACTACAACCCAACCAGTAAAGAATCTTTTGGAAAAAATGTAATGAGAACCATACATTGGCATGGGCCAAACCACTAAAAATGCTAGTGCAAAAAATATACACAAGAAATAAGCAATCTTTAGACCTCTCGCTAATTGTTTTTCTTCAGCTATCAACTGATCTGCTAACTCCAATGATGTCTGTTCATGAATACTACTGATGATATTATTAAGTGGTCTTACATTGCTCTGTTCAACCTTGATTTGTACCTTATCAGCATCGTCATCATCGGAAGAACTGGATATACGCGATTCAATATCATCATTGTAAGCATCTTCTTTAGCTATTGCAGCTAATTCTTCAGTTTCATCAGCTCTGCTAATGGACTTCAATATTTCCCAATCAAAATTTTGAGGTTTGAACACATATGTTAAGACGGGAATAAATACCAATGGTGATAGAAAAGAAACAACGTTACCAGTTAACATTGGATTATCAGCAAAAGTCGAATCAATGGTCAAGACACCAAGTTCCTTCTTTGTGCACACTAACCATGACATAATGGCTAAACTAGTACCTAAGATTGGAGAAATACATGCCGCAACTTTGTTTTGATCCTTCCAGCATAAGGTTAAAATAACTGGGATAACTGCAGATGAGATTAAAACACCCATGATTTCATAAATATAACCCATACTTACTCCACCGTAATATAAACCAATTGAAAATCCGGACATGGTTAACCCAAAAGCCATACAAGCTGCATGAGATGAATAAATCAATTTTTTACCAGAGGCATTTGGATTAATATACATTCTGTAGATATCGTAAGTGAAAACTGATGAAACAGCGATAACTTCTGCAGCAAACCCAGAAGTAATGGCTAAGAAACACATCAATAAAGTGGCAACTGCACCACCTTTACCCATGACGGCAATTGCTGCCGCTGGTAAGACTAAACCAGAAGAAACATCATATGAACTTAAACGGTCTGGATAAGTTGGAAATGAAGGTAACTTTTCTGCAGCGATGGCAGCAAACCCCATAGTTAAAGAAATTAAAAATGGTACTGGCATCCAAGCTAGACCACCCATGACATAACCTGGTAATGCAGCTGCTGGTGACGCAGAAATAGCTTTATTCCAATAACCATTATCTAAAAAGACTGTACCAAAATTACCAACTAAGTTAATGACCAAGAAAATACCTGCACCTCTTGAAGTCATGGTCATGTATTCACCATTGTAATTATTTGCTACAGGATGATCCTTGGCAGCTTCACGAATTAAGTCATATACTTTTCCTGGTGACCCTAAAATATCACTAGTAGCATAAACTTTAAATGCGAAATACATAACAATAATGATAATAGCACATGTGTGAAGATAATCTGTTAAAAAGGTAGCTTTGATACCACCGATCATTGTGTAGATGACAACACCTAAGGGCAAAAGAAAAGCTGTAGCTATATGATTCATGCCAGTTAATTTGGAAAAGACAGATGAACCAGAAGTAATTAACATAGCGGTTACCAGTATGTTTGTAGCCAAAGCATAGAAAAGATAAATAGAATGACCTAATTTACCATATCTTACTTTAACAATTTCTAAATATGTATGTGCATTTGGTGCCTTTTGCTTTGTCTTAATTGCTAAAATGGAGAATGCTATAATTTGAAAAGAAGCACCAGCTGAATATGTGTAACCACCGAATACACCATAATTATATTGCATTGCGCATGAAGTTAATAAAGTTGATGCCCAAATCCATGAAGATACAACGGCAGATGCCACTAAACCTGTCTTGACTGTCCTACCAGCTGTAGTAAACTCTTCAGCTGTCATAATTTCTTTCTGATAACGTTTTAACATTTGAGTACAAGCAATCATACCGCAACAGAATACGGCACCTAAACCAACCACAATTGCATAACCAGCACCCTGTGGAAGAACTTGTTTAAATTCACCCATATTTTTTTATTTGCTTATTTTGTAATATTTCAATGGGTATTGATACTGAATGTCTGTTTGTTTGTTTTTACGATGAGATAGTTGTTGATTGCAATACTAAAAAGTGTAGTGCATCTTTTCAAGTGGGTAAATAAAAGCTTAATATATATACGAAGAGATGACTATTTCTAGGAGTAACTTTTAGGTTTTATTCTTTTGGTTCAATTACACGTTGCGATGACTTTACAGTGGATAATTAATAACCCAAAAGGGAAATCAAGTAGATAAGGAACATTCTTGGACTAGAATTATACTTCCAGAACGCAAATTTGTTTTTGACAGTGCAATCTTGCAAACGTTTATCAAGAGTTGATCTGAAAAAGACGTTACTTCTTTAGGATATTGTTATCTTTGCTGCGGTTTGTTTATCAAGAAGACGTAGAATGTAGGAAATCTTTGCAGATTATAGGATGTCCCTTTTAGGAAAGCGATAAGTGAGTCTGAAAAGTGGAATAATTGATAAGGTTTTATCGAAAGTATCAATCGATCGATAAAAGAACAAAACTGTAAGCATCGGTTAGTTAGTACTGGAGGCAGGTGGTTCTTGATCTCATATCTCATAAATTGGTTGCATCTTCTTCTTCAGTAACGTTCAGCTATCGCCATTAGCTCGAATACGCCTTGTCTGTGAGGTGCATGACTTCGGCCAATTAGAGTGGGCCAAATTCAGCCACAAGGCTACAGTAGTAAAATACTTGCGCAAACTTAATTTAGAATGTATTTTCATTCAGCTAGGACATATCCGTGGTGACAAGTACTCTGGAAACTCGAGCTTAAATCTCGAAACTTGGAAATTTTGGGGTGACTGCTACACATCCGTACATCTTATCTTCAAAAATTATTGCCAAAAAAGGATAGGTTTCTTTTTCCCTTTCCGGACTATGAATTTGGATGACGCAATTTTTTTTCTGAAGCTTTGCCAAAATTATTCAAAAAATTGTTCGATTCGTTAATGCCATAGAACTTGAACTCTCGATCTAACTATCACCAAAAGACACAAAAAGGTATATTAACAATGTCTGACTTCCAAAAGGAAAAAGTTGAAGAACAAGAACAACCACAAATCATTAAGATTAGAATTACTTTAACCTCCACCAAGGTTAAGCAATTAGAAGTTGTCTCTAACAACATCATCAAGAATGCTGAAAACTTCCAATTAGTCAAGAAGGGTCCAGTTAGATTACCAACTAAGATCTTAAAGATTTCCACCAGAAAGACTCCAAATGGTGAAGGTTCTAAGACTTGGGAAACTTATGAAATGAGAATTCACAAGAGATACATTGACTTAGAAGCTCCAGTTCAAATCGTTAAGAGAATTACTCAAATTACTATTGAACCCGGTGTGGATGTCGAAGTTGTCGTTGCTTCTAACTAAGTTTATTAGCAAAACTTTCAACATTTCCTTTCATACTTCTAATAAATCTCTATAAACAAAAAAAAAATTAGTTTAGTAAATTCTCACAATATTTTATTAACCCACTCTAGGTAAACACAGTTCGAATATACCTCTGTCTTACTATCAGTGGTTAAATTATATCAATACTTCCTATATATATTATTTATATATTCCTTTGTTAATAAAATATTTTTTACTGATTCAAAAGCTGTTTTTTCCAAGGCGATATGTGACATGACAGTAACGGAAATGCTGGTAATATGATAGCTATATATTTTGCACTCTTTGCCCTAACAAAATTTCAAGACGCTTTCAAAATTTTCTACCAATTTTTTTTTTTCGAGCTAGCAGAAAAAAAATTGTATAAAAAGAAGAACTGAAAAATTGTTTTTGTTTGTAATATTTCCCATCTATGAATAAAGCAATTTGAACGGTCTGTTTCTGGATAGACCACAAAGAATTTTTCAGGTGAAAAATTACTATTATTGGTAATGCTAATAACGGTGAATGGAAAATTTTGTTCTGTATAATCAAAATAACGTTTATGATGAGATCACGTCCTTAGGACATTGCTATAAACCCAGCTCTTCGATTCTCTCTTGAGAGGAAATGAGACAGTTTTTTTGTCAAACGCTCTGATGTTATTTATTATGATTATCTTTAAAAATAAAAAAAAAATTTGATCATCTTATACCTTTTACTGATTTGAAGTAGGCGATATCATTATCTTGCATGATGTAATCTTTCTTAACTCTTATAGTTGTGTCGAATTTATCAAAATGAGTAATGTTAGCAAACAAGAATGATTGGGCAATATCAGAATGAATTTTTCTTGCCGCTTCAATTGCGGTAGAGCCATTTTGGATAACCCATTGTTTCACTTCATTGTTACCACAAGTGTAAAAGCTAATTAAATTTAACTGTTTTTGCATGGTATCAATGATAATGTCAATAGACGATCGAACAGGTTTTGTCAAGTGGAAAAATTCTTGTATAGCCTTCAATGGATTAGAATTTGATTGAGATAATTCATTATATTTTTCTTCAAATTCATCATTGAAGAATAAAATTTTATCATTTGGTGCGTATTGATTTCTCCATTGAATAATTCCATCTAAATTTGATGTAGATTGCAACAAATAGTCATCTAAGCTAACATTCAAGATAATTATGGTGGGCTTATTTGTCAGGAAATTATTTTCTCTACACCATTTTTTATCATTATCACTTTTACAATTTTGAATTAAATCATATATTTTCAAACCGCTGTACAAATGATCTTGCAAAATATTTATCAACTCAATCCGGCTACCTGTTGCATATCTATCAATATTATTGTTTTTAGAATATCTGGAATTTTTCGCTAGCAAATTATCTAAAGTATCCAAGTCCTTTAAGATAAGTTCATCCTGTATTAGAATTAAATCTCTCAATGGATCCACAGTGGTTTCCACATGAGTAATCTTGGGGTCAATGAACGCTCTACAAAGATGGAAGATTAAATCTACAGATTTGATATCATTTAAAAATTTATTTCCTAAACCTTTCCCTTGAGACGCACCTTTCACTAAACCTGCGATATCAACGAGTGATAGAGATGATTGAGTAATCTTTTTAGAATGATATATATCTTGTAATTGAAATAATTTATTATTTGGTATGAGTAAGGTACCCTTGACAGGGTTTATTGTAGCGAATGGATAATTTGCGGGTTTACTTAATGTTGAATTGGTCAACCTTTTGAAGAAAGTCGATTTGCCAATATTAGTCATACCAACGATGCCAGCAGTGGACATTTTGTTGTGAAAATGTGACGAGAGCGTAGTTTGAAATGACTTTTAAAAATATGCATAATCTTTATATAGATTTGTTATATATAAAATATAGTTTTTGTTTTTCTTCTCGAAAAAGAACGATGAACTATGGAAGGAAGTTTTTAACTTGTTTAGGCAATTTTCACAAATCACGCAAGGAATTATAATGTTCACCTAATGAATAAGAATGTTTATAGTAGACTAATTTCAATTGGTTATTTTCACCATTTTCGTTAACTAGATGATTAGATTGACCACTAATTAAAATACTTATTGGACAATTAAAGATTTTAGATAGTGCTAATATTTCAATTTCACCCCCCCATTTAGCAGTTTTTGACATTTCTTCAATATATTTATCAATGTCTAACAAATTCATTGTATTTTCATCGAATAGGTATGGTATGAAATCATCTTTATTTTGAGCGATATAATTACAAGAAAGTTTACGTAAATCATAAACAGTATAATCATCAATTGGTTTATTCTTATCATCTACTAAAGTTTTATTTAAATCAATTGATCTATAGGTGAGTTGATCTAAGATGGAAGCGAAAAGACAATGACCATCAGGTTTGATATCGACTTGTTTCAAATTTAAAACTGAACATAATTGATCGATAGAATCTTGTTCAATTTTTTGTAAATTTGGTTGTTTATCAGCTTCTAACTGTGCTTCTAGTTTTATTTTGGCAATTTCTGCATCCCTTTTGGCTAATTTTTCCTTTTGTCTATTGCGACGTTTCTTTCTTGGTGTATTATTTATTATATTGGAGCTAGAATTAGAATTATTGGTGAGATTAGGATTTCCATCATCATTCTTTCCATCCAGACTCAATTGATTTAGCAAAAATTCCGGAGTAATTTCATCGTTGTTTTTGTTATCACCGTTGCTGTCATTAAATTCCAAGAGTTCCTTTCTGTGCCTTTCAGTTAAGTCAGTTAATAATAGTTCACATTTAGAGTTAACTTCTTTTCTTTGAGACTTATTAGCTTGTTTTTTCATACCTGTGATACGATTTTGTAGATCTTTCTTTTCCTTCCTATGTCTTGCTAATACCTCCTCCATTTTTTGTGTGTTGTATATCGTATTCTGATTTTGTTTGATCTAGTGTGACAAAACTACGCATAGTAACCAAATTTTCACATATATTTTTTTTTCACTTCTCGATTCGGCAATTATTTTTTTTCTTTTTTGTTTCGTGTTTTCGAGAGTGATGCCTATTGTTTGGTGTGCAGTTAGGGCTGGCGAGGGCTTGAGGCGGCTGGGTGACTAGGGCCAGCAGAAGACGCGGTGGCGCAACCCCGCAGTGAACCACAAAGAATCGCCCCCCTCAGAAGACACCGCACAGACTGCAACGAGCCACCAGCAAACAAACCCCACAGCCTTTTGACAAATAAACACCCCACCTGTACCCCTTAAAACTCCACAACACGGGACACACTGGCACGACCAATCAGAACGAATTACGCCACTGCAGAATTCTTGCACGAGGCCGGTGGAACACAGAAGGGCCCGCACCAAAAAGACCACGCCGCCAGCGCCCAGAAACACCCGCAGGAAAGCCGCCAAAATATAGTTTTTCCGTTGCAACACGGACAACGCGCGGGTAACACCACGTTGTTACCATATAAAGGGCGCAAATAAACAAAATATTCATTTTCGAATACCAATTTTTTCAAATTAGATCTCTGTTAAAGATACCTCAAATTTCTCAATCTTTTACTATTCGTTGTTAGATAAAATTGACTGATTTGTAACAGTTTAATACACATATAGACTTTATATTGAGATCTTTTTTTTTATTTTCAAATATCTTCTTCTGCAAAGTAATACAAACAACTAAGGAAAATGTCAGGTAAGAGACACGTAAAGACTCATTCCACTTACGCCTTCGAATCAAACACAAGTAATGTCGCTGCTTCACAGATGAGAAACGTCTTGAACAAATTAGCTGACTCAATGCAAGAAACTGATGAGTCTAAAAGACAAAGATTTGAAAATGAACTAGATTCATTCTTTACTTTATTTAGAAGATACCTTATTGAAAAATCTCAGGTTAATAACGTTTTGGACTGGGATAAGATTAAATCTCCTGGTGCTAATGAAGTAGTTTCATATGATAAAATTACTTCCCAAGAATCAAATGTTGATAATTTATCCAAATTAGCTGTCTTAAAATTGAATGGTGGTCTTGGTACTTCAATGGGGTGTGTGGGTCCCAAATCTGTCATTGAAGTGAGAGACGGTAACAGTTTCTTAGATCTTTCAGTAAGACAAATTGAATATTTGAACAGAATTTATGATTCTGATGTACCATTATTATTAATGAACTCATTTAATACGGATAAAGATACTGAACATTTGATTAAAAAATATTCAGGTAATAGAATCAGAATTAGATCTTTTAACCAATCAAGATTTCCAAGAGTTTTCAAAGATTCTTTATTACCAGTGCCAACAAGTGTCGATGATTCCTTAGACTGTTGGTATCCACCTGGTCACGGTGATCTTTTCGAATCATTACATGCAAGTGGTGAATTAGATGCTTTGATCGCTCAAGGTAGAGAAATTTTATTTGTCTCTAATGGTGATAATTTAGGTGCCACTGTAGATTTAAAAATTTTAAATCATATGATTGAAACTGACGCTGAATATATTATGGAATTAACTGATAAGACAAGAGCTGATGTGAAAGGTGGTACTTTAATTAATTATGATGGTCAAGTTCGTTTGTTAGAAGTAGCTCAAGTACCAAAGGAACATATCGATGAATTTAAAAATATTAGAAAATTTACTAATTTCAATACAAATAATTTATGGATTAATCTAAAAGCTGTTAAAAGATTGGTTGAATCAGGTACTTTAGAAATGGAAATCATTCCAAATGCAAAGACAATCGTTAGAAATGGTCATGATATTAATGTTTTACAATTGGAAACTGCATGTGGTGCTGCAATTAGACATTTTAATGGTGCACATGGTGTAGTGGTACCAAGATCAAGATTCTTACCAGTGAAAACTTGTTCAGACTTATTGATGGTAAAATCAGATTTATTCCATTTACAGCATGGTGGATTAGTTCTTGATGAAAAAAGATTTGGTCCAAATCCATTAATTAAATTAGGTTCACATTTTAAGAAAGTTTCTGGGTTTAATGCTAGAATTCCACATATTCCAAAAATTATTGAATTAGATCATTTAACAATTACTGGTAACGTCTTCTTAGGTAAAAATGTCACTTTGAGAGGTACAGTTATTATTGTTTGTTCTGATGGTCAAAAAATTGATATTCCAAATGGCTCAGTCTTAGAAAATGTTGTAATTACTGGTAATTTACAAATATTGGAACATTAAGAAGATGAAACAAAAAGAAAATGAATAAAAAATAAAAATTATCATACCGTATCAATAACTATTTTATATAATCATAATAAATCATAATCCCAAAAGTTGTTAAAATAAAATAAAAATAGCATTTTTTAGCTAATATGTACTTGTATATATATATGTGTGTGTATCTCTCTTTAAAAGTTTAATGTTAATGGCATAAATATTTTTTTTCCTTTTGTAACAAAGAATACTAAAAAAATAGAAATTATAGGGTATTATACATTTCGTATTTCCAAAAACCATAAATTTTTTTTTTTAAAACTAGAATATTGACTATAATATATTTATCTTTAATTATATGTGCTGTGACATTATATATGTAGTGACATAACCGCAGATACCCTAATGATTGGGAATATTTTTAGTTTTCTTCTTTTTCTTTTTCTTCTTTTTATCAACTGATTGATTAGTAGTGCCACCCAATGTAATTATTTGACCATTTTTCTCATCCTCGGGTGCATCTTGAAACTTAGATTGTGTCTCTAAATAAAACATTAAATCTTTCACTTGTTGCTCTAATTCAATTTTTTCATTTTGTAAATTTTTACTTTGTTCTTCAAGAACCTCGTTACTTTTTTGCAGTTTTTCTAAATTTTGTAACATACCCTTTATCATCAATTTATTTTCATCAATTTCCTTGGATTTAGTTTCAATCAATTCATTAATTTTCTCATTATCAAGTTGTAAAAGTTTAATTTTTGCATCCTTATTGGATTCTAATTCGGCAATCTGGTTTATCTTAAGTTCATAATATTCTCTTTGTGATTCCAATTGTGATATCAATAATTGAACGTATTCAAGATGATATTCTTTATTATTAATATTATAAACTGATTTATCATTATGAATTTTATAGTTATTCTCATTATTGTTATTGTTAGTACTACTTGAAGTATTCTCATCATTATTAGTGTTGTTAGTTCCACTATTTGATTGTACTGATACTTCCACCAATTTACCATCAATTTCATTTTGTACAATTCTATGAACATAATTATCACCAGCATAATCCCAAACTCTTTGTGTCTTCAAATCCATTGCAAAACAATGTTGTGTGGAATCATAATGAGTAATGGCATGTTTAGAGCTATAACGGCTACAACCAATATTACCACAAATTAAACAGATCCATAAATTTTTATAGTTTGATTCATTACAATTATAACATTTATGTGATGGTTTATTTATTAAATTATCCCGACTAATTCTAAAACTTGAAAATCTACAAACGGGACAATTACTATTTTTCCAACGATCTAAACAATGACAATGGAAAGTATGTTGACAAGGTATTGTGATAAGACCCGTGATATCAGAATCTAATCTTTCTAAACAAACTGGACAAGTAGGTAATTCAATTTGATTATTTAAGTTTTGCACATTATCTTTCTTTATTTGTGTGAAAGGGTCAGTTAAGAGGTAAGGTAATTTTTCATTAATGAAAAGATTTTGCTGTAATAAAATTTTATCAATAAAGACGACATGACATTTTTCTGGATCCATCTTTGTGAAAGATTTACCATTAAATTTATCTTTAAACCGTTTAGCGTCTTCAATTTTTTTAAATTTGATTAAGACCATAAAATTGAAACCGATATTGCTATTCAAATTTTTGAGTATTCTAAAATTGGAGATTTGATTTTGTACTATATCATCACCAATGTAAAAATGTAAGAGGTCATGAACAGTGAAATAGGTTGGTACGAAGAGAATACTAACCATCGTACTATCACCCGGGATAATTAGTAGATTGTTATCATCAGTATTAGAGGAGGAGGAGGAGGAAAATGAAAATTCTTTCACTTTAGAAGTGGCTTGATCAATTTCAGATTCTTTAAATAAGTGAATAATACCATTACCTAGATATTGAGAAATGATCGAAATATCGTTATCAATCTTCTTATCAGGGGTAAAATCAGAGTAATTATCGGTCTGCATTCTTAAGAGAGAGTAATTGTTTAATCTCCAGTTTGTGTCAATTTCCAGATCTTGAATCTGTGTATTTGTATTGGTTCCCTTTAAATCTTGTGAAAGTGTATTTAGTTCAGTATATTCACTAATTTGACTATCAATTAACCAGCTATAAGCCAATTGCACTGTTTCTTCAGTTTGTAATTGTAGTAGCAGGGTGTATTTAACATCCATTTATTGCAATTCGACCTATTTCTTATGAACTATTGATGATAAAACCTATGTTCTTTTTTTCCATATGATGATTTATTTTTCTTGATTTGGCTTTCCTTGAAATAATTTATGTTTAGTTGTGATTTTCCTCAAAGGAGGAACACGTTGCAAACCGAAGCTGTTGTCAGACTATTGGCTTTGTGGTGTATGGTATGGTATAGCTGACGTATTTTGGGGTAGCGTCTGATTGTTAGCCGCACCAGGCGCAATTTTTTCCCAAGGACCAATGAGAATGCAGAACGGAAGAGGACTAGGCGGCTACACCAAATGGGGAAACACCCGGAGACCACCCGGCCACGTGTGCGGCTTCTTCCCAAAGCGGAAATTCCCATCGCAGGTACCAGAAGAAACGAGCCAAAACTACAGCATATCAACCTCCTAAGGACATCGACTTCTTCACCAAGTAACTACGACACTATCAGTTATCTTGGCCATACGCACAGCTTGTCACAATACGGTACTGCGATTATATCCGTCCACTCAATGCTGATTGGTCGAAATCTGCAACGCCGTTCGTTCCTCCTGTTTTTCTTTCTTCAAAATTGATATTTACGATATTTTACAATTAATAATCAACTGGAGGGCTTCTCATATGCATTTTCCTCTCAGTTTTTTCGTCAATCGATCTCAAGAGACTTCTCTTTCAGACGTCGTGGTGTTACATTTCGCTACATAACCTCATTCCGCTCGTGAAAACTGTTAACCATCGCATTTCGAGATATCACAAGGAAATTTTAAACAGCGAGTAAGGATAATGGTAGATGATACGTACTTTATCACGCCACATGAGGCAGCGTTGGCTGCCGTGGCAACCTCGATGAAAAAGGCAAGACTTTCCATAACAACTTTAGTGATAAATTCTATCTTAGGTGGTGTTCTATTTTGTTCCGGTTCCATGTTATACTTAACATTTCATACAACAGACCCCAAGACTTGGAATGAATTTAATGCATTCGAAATTGTAGTAGCAAGCTCTTCTTATGCTGTGGGACTTTTCTACGTAGTGATACTTGGTATCGATTTGTTTAATTCAAATATCTTATATTTCTCCATAGGTTTCTTAAGGGGCGCGGTGAACATTTTCGATGTTCTAATTTCACTATGGGTAAGCTTACTAGGTAATATACTAGGTTGTTTATTCATGTCCTATGTACTGGTTCATCTTTCAGGTATTTCCAAACAAGCAACTTGGTCGGTGGGGCCAGCTTTGGTGGGTGAACAAAAGGCAGCTTTCTCATTTATTCAAACATTCATTAAAGGTATAGCTGGTAACATTTTCGTTTGTTTGGCAATTTATTTACAATTATTAGCTAAACCAATCCATGTAAAATTCTTGATGTTAATTTTACCTGTGTTCACATTCGCATCAATAGGATTTACACATGTCGTTGCAGATATGGGTGTAATGTTTAGCGCAATGCTTTCTGGTGCTAATGTTTCCGTAAGTGAATACATTTGGAAATTGTTAATCCCAGCAACTTTAGGTAATATTATTGGAGGTTTCGCATTCACTTTACTAATACCATTCTACTTACATCTTGTAGTGGTCGAAAATGACAGGAAAAAACTATCTTTACCTAATTATGAAGCTAGAGATGAACAACCTGAATTGAATGTAGATTCACGTGTCGTACGTATCTCTTCTCATGAACAAATGAAATACGATAATGCTAATATTAATAGCAATGATAATAATATCGATTCAATAGATACAAATACAACTCATTCCAATACTACTACGACAAGTAGTTATATGATTGAAAAATCAGAATCAGATACCAAATTGCATTTTAGACATGATATACGAAATAGACATCATTCAAATGAGAGAATTAATAATACTACTAATGGTACGAGAATTGATACAGACCATTTTACTAGATCTTCACCTGCTAACAGAAATTCAACAATATCCACCGTATCTGATTCTTTACATTCAAATACTAATTCTGATAGTGCATCATTGCGCTCATTTAATCCAAATTATATTTTTGATACAAATACTAATAGTATTGAGGGAAGTACTAATTACCAAAGTGAGGATGCATCTAGAATATTAAAGAAATATACAACTATTTCAAAAGACGGGAAACATCATATCAGATCACCACCAGGTGTTTTCCCAGTTAGAGGTATGGGCCCACCTCTATTAAAGGAACAATCAATTCAAGATGCAAATTATTTACAAAATCTTGATGATGAAAATATTTTAAATGATGATGAAGATTTTGATAAATATGAATCAAGAAATAACAGAAATTTATACAATATTAATAATAGTGCAATTTCCTCTTCTGTAACAAGCAATATCAATTCTAGTAATAAAAATAATAATAATAATAATAATAATATTGTGAGAAATTCTAAGGATACTTTATTTAAGATGAATACAAACTCATCAATAGATACAAATCATTCTGATAAATTGAAACGTATTAAAACTTTAGAAAAAAATGAAGAAATTGATTACCAAATTGCTGGTGGTTATAATGTTAATGAAAATAAACCAAGTGCAAAACTAGAAAAACTATTAACTAAAATAATTAGTAGAAATAATTCAATGTCAAGTAATACAGATTTAGAGAATCAACAAGATAATAAAGATCATCATAAGATAAATAAAAATACACAGGAAACTTTCCCTTTCAATAAACCAGATAAATCACATTATTATAGATCTAATTCATTTACTGATTCAATGCATAATTCCTTAATGTATAGTACAGGTGAAAGAAGGAAAAGTTTTAGAGATATTGGGCTTACTGATAGAGCTGTCATGATGGCAGATTTAGCTGCTGGTACTGAAAATACTGATGGTTTTGAAAAGGCATATTCACGAAATGTTTCTAGAAAGACAAGCAGACCTTCAACACAAACTTTTTTAACAGCGTCATCAACGACAAATCAATCGTTACTTGATAATAACGAAAAGAATACCGAGCATAGTGATAGAAATAGTAGTACGTCAAATCATAATACAAATAGTGATAAAGATAACTCACATAGTGGGGTCAACTAAAACATATTGAGAAATTGAAAATTTGAATAGATTTACCATTGGATATGATGACAAAACCAATTCATCATGATTCAATCTGCATAAGTATGTTTTCAGTACATTGGATAGAGGAGAAGAAATTGCATGAATGCCGAGCAAATTTCTTGTCACTTCGGTTTTCTCCTTTTGTTAATCTCAATTGTATAGTGAAAAAAATCATGAAACAATCATCTCATTACATCTATCAATATACTTAGTCATTTTTATAGGAGATTGTATATTTATGTATATGTGTACTATATAAGCGGTCAGCGAAAAAAAACATGCAATAAGTTCAAATGTATATTTAGTAATTTTGAGGGGAGGTAAGTGAATAATATTTTGAGATATTTTTTTTTTCCTCCTTTACTATTAGTAATTTTTTAGTAATACGACAGCTTAATAATTTCTTACTAATTTTACGTCATTGTTTACATTAAGGTGACGAAAAGGAATGACGTGCATTTTTAGCTCATCTATTGTTTGTAAAAAACCAGATATGTCAGTACTTTACGTATTTATAGAAGTACCTCTCTCATCTTTTGGGGATAACACGGTGGGAAATCATACAAGAAAGTGATGAGAAAAGGACGCAAAAAAATGCATAAAGGTTGTTTGAAAACTCCTCCAAACGAAAATTTTTTATAATAAAGTATTGTTCGTAAATTCAATTTTCTATACTTCGATCAACAAAATAGTCAATAATATCCTTTGGATAAGAGGGACCATGTTCATCACAAACTTCGTGACCCTTTAAACTTTGCATAACATAATAAACTTCGAAATCTTTTTCTTCACTTAATTTTGAAAGGTATTCCCAAGTAGCAGATACGGTTAAACATGGTCTCCCGCGATCATCTTTAAATTTGACATTTTCTCTAATGAATGATTGCTGATTAATTGTACCATCATCATGTCTAAATATTTTATTTTCTGTATCATTTCTTATTGTATCGATGACCATAGTTTCATAAAATTCATCTTCAGTTGGAAAAGTAAAATTTGAATTTTCATAATCTAAATCATTATTAGCATTGTTATTATTATTATTATCTAAATCAATTAAATTATTATTATCATTTGATAAATCATTTATCTTTAGAGTATTTTTTTGTAATAAGATTTTATTCTCTGCATTAATTTCCATATTTAATTTTTTCAATTCTTCAATTTCCTTTAAGAGATCTTGTCTACCCTTTTCACTTGCATTTAATTGATTTTGTAATTCTTTCAATTTTTGTTCTTTCCTTTCTCTAAATGCTTTCTGTGCAGCTCTATTTTGTGCCTTTTTACGTATTTTCACTTCTTCGTCAGTTAATCTAACATTATTTTCATAGATGGGTAAAGAATCAGTTAAAGAACCATTTCTTAAATGTTCAGGTGAAGTTAGAGTTCTGTTAATATTAATATTACTGTAATCATTTGTAGTCATATGAGTAGTTGAAGTATTAGTATTATTAGCAATAGTATTAGAAGTATTATTTGAATTGTTATTAAGAGTACTAATATTATTATTATTATTATTATTATTATTATTATTATCGTTATTGTTATTACTAGAAGTAGTACTAGTATTATTTAAATTAATATTTAAATGACTTGTGGTTGTGTCTAATTCATTGTTACTATTCTCTCTTGAATTGGAAGAATTTGAAGTCAAAATACTTCTAGCAGAATTTGCAATACTGGATCTATGATTACTACTAGAACTACCAACAATTGAACTGTTATTATTTGCAATTGAAATAGGTAAATTATTAGTATTGTTGCTGTTGTTATTGTTGCTATTGTTGTTGTTAAAGGTATTAAGATCGATTAAATTATTATATGAGGTTCCTGATTCAGGTGATGGTTTAACATTAATATTACTATTAGTGTTATTATTGTTAATGTTATTGATATTACTATTTAAACTGCTTGAAGTATTAGAGAAAGAGCCATTATTCCCAATTTGGGGTAGAAAAGAGTTGAAAGGAAATCCTGTAGGTGTAGCACTATTTTGTTGCATATTGAATGAATTCATATATGATGGTTGTGAAACAATACTTGAAAGAGTATGTGGTTGTAGTTGAGATTGTTGTAAAGACTGTGGTAAGGGAGGTTGCTGAAGTTGAGGTTGTTGTAGCTGTGGTGGTAGCAATACTTGTTGATGAAGCTGCGGATGAACTTGTTGTTGCTGTTGCTGCTGCTGCTGCTGTTGTTGTTGTTGTTGTTGTTGTTGTTGCTGTTGTTGTTGCTGTAACAACTGTAGATACTCTGTATCAAATTGATGATGCTTTTGGTAATCCATGTTTTCCAAAGTACAAATCAGGAAAAAACTGAATATTACAATAAAACGCCGAAAAGACAGTAAGTCAGTTACAAGTTGGAATTTTGCAGGCGAATACAACACAGGAAATTTATTATTTGGTCCAAGTATAGTATTAGTAATTACTTATAAATCATTATTAAGATACACCAAACGATGAAAAAAAAAAAAAAGAAAAGGAAAAAAATATTTCAGAATTACTTTTTCGAAGCTGCCAAACTCTTGGAGGTAAAATTCTTGTTTTTGAAGCTTCGACTCGCCGGTTGCGTGGCGTACGCTGCAGAGACGGCCCGTAGAGCGATGGTTCGAGCCGTGGCCGCGGCGGTTTCGGAGCGTGCCACTCGCGGGCACGTGACGTGGAGACTGTCAATTTGATTGGCCGAAACCCTAGACATAGTATATGCTTTGAGCTATATAGACAAAAAAGGCTTCTCTAATATGTAATTTCTTTCTTAAGAATTTAACAGGGTAACGACACAAAGAACTGTTGAGTTCTCTATTCGGAATCGAAAAACCTTGAGTATCAGCCAACACAATGAAATTATTTCAAGTAAGCTTGATTTGTGATTTTTTCATCTCTTAGCCGAAGAATTCAGAGATAAACCGTTTGTTTACCGCATTCGGAAATTGCGTGATGTTTCAATTAAAGATAGACTTGGAAAACGTGTGGAATTTACCTTCATAGAGTACATTGTAACATAACTTACAGCTAACGTATATATAAATATATATATATATCTAGATATTGATTTATATATAAATACAACAATTGGTTAGTCCACCATAAACAATACTCTATCCTGCGGAACAATAAAAAATAATAACTCAAACTCGTAAGATAGAGTAAATGACCCTATTTTTAAAGCCCATTTTAATCTCAGATTTTTCGGGTCTAAAATACGTCATTTGTATAATTCATATATGCTCAAATTCCAACAGCAGTGTATTGTCTTGATATCCAGGTAGTGAACAACAAGCACTTAATTTTCACTTTCAAAAAAAGGTGCATCCGTAACCTTTGATAACTTTCTTCTGGTTGCAACGCATTTTTAGCAGCTTAGTCGAACAGGTGGTTCGCTCTAGATAATCTTGCCATCACAAATCAGGAAAAGTAAATCTTTTGATAATGTCCGCCCTCGAGGAATTTTACCCAGAAGGGTAAAGAGCATCCCAAAGAGGATATATGTACACACTTTCTCCAACAAACACGGTGGCAACTCTGTTTCTGTATGCGGCAAAAGCTCTCGAGAAACTCGCTACACTACGCGATTAGGAAAAGACAATGAAAAAAAGTTTCAGTTAACCTTGAAAATTTTTAACCCTAGTTTCTTCTCTGTTTTCATTTCACGGGCTTTTGTTTACCTTTGTTCTATTTTTAACTGTTCGTGTTTCAATTTTCTCGTTATCCTTTTGGGTTTGCTGCTATGTTTTATTGTTTATTCTGATATCCGTTTTATTTGTGATTGACCATATTCTCTTCCTTTATCATGCAAATCTGCTAGTGACAAATTCATATAAAAGAACCTGTTTTTTCTTTCATCATTTAAAGCACTCTTAAGTTGATTTTCTTGTTTATTTCTCCTTTTCGCCCTATAATCAAACAGAGAAAAGTCTTTCGTTCAATTCACATACTATAATATAATAATAATAATGCAATTCACCACTGCCTTTGCCACCGCTTTATTCGCTTTAGCTCAAATCGTCGCTGCTGACTCTGAAACTTTCGGTTTAATGTCCGTTCGCTCTGCTTCTAATGTTCATATGTTATTTGCCAGAAACGACGGTGACAAGATTGTTTTATCTTCTGCTTCCACTGACTTCTCCGGTGTCATCACTGATGCTGGTAAATTAAAATTCTCTACTGGTTCTTACGCTATTGTTGGTTCCGATGGTAAGATTACTCAAGGTTCTGAATCCGATGCCACCACTGGTTTCACCCTTTCTGGTGGTCACTTAACTTTAAATGGTTCTTCTTCATTCTATGCTATCACCGATGGTTCTGAATACGATTTATCTATCAAGACTGCTGATGATGCTACCGCTATTGCTATCTCTGCCAGATCCACCAGTGGTTCTACTGCTGCTGACTTTGCTCCATCTGATGCTAAATCCGATGCCGCCTCTAAGACTTCCGCTGCTGCCTCTAAGACTGGTGCTGCCACTGTTGCTGCTATCTCTCAAATCACTGACGGTCAAATTCAAGCTACCGCCACTGTTTCTCAACAAACTGAAAACGGTGCTGCTAAGAACGTTGCTGGTTTAGCTTTAGCTGCTGCCGCTTTATTATTATAAATGTTATAACGTCTTCGCTATAAATTTTTTTAATTGAAACATATTTTAGCTTCATCATATAATAATAACAATTTTCCAATTTTATTTACCTTTTTAAATAAATTTTATGACACTTTCAAATATATATCCTAGAGTTAACTCTTTTATGTAATAAATTAATCCTAATATAAGATAACAAGACTCATATTTTAAGAAGCTTGAAAACTAAAATACCTGCTTGATAATTGATGATAGTTTTTAGGTAGCCATACATTAATCACCTAATTTCATTCCATGAAGTTCATTAGGTCAGTGTACTTAAAAATTAGTCAGAAAAAGGGTATTGTAAGAATTTCTTAGGCAAAATATATGAAATATTTATTTATTTGTTTATTTTGAAATAAACTCAAAAAAAGATTGTCAACTAATCAAAAAATTTATCAACTAATCAAAAAAAATACTAGCCTAACTTTTGCGTATGATTCCAAAGGTTTTTGAGTACTTTGAATCTCAATACGTTGTTCTTGCAAGGTAGGACTATTCTCTAACCCCTGGATTGCTAGAATCACTTTCCATATTTTCTGTTTGGTAATTTTTTCTACTATTTGCCTTACCATGGCTCCATTTTATTCTTCCTTTCTAGTTACTTAGTAATACACACTTGCCCTCATCAATATTTTTGATTTTAGTTTTGATGTTAAGAATTAATTATTTAAATAAATAGTTATTTCAAACTTAGACAATGAAAATGTACACTCAAAAGAGTTATGTAAAATGCAAGTAGTACTAATATTTCTAAATAGGTTCACCAGAGAAACATTGATCTAAAGTAATCCATACCATCAGATATACAAATTTACTGTCATATAAGAATAAATATTCCAGTAGTTGTGTGAAAAATAACAACAGACATAAGATGTTGAAGATATATCCAAACACACGAAATACATAAATATCTGATTTACAGATATCGCAAACGCAACAAGAGTGATAACCTTACTGAATGTACTAAAGTAGATTTAGCTTCTTTCATGCATTATTCAATTATATTGATGTGGACGTTATCTTGAAATAGTAGTAGAAAACTTCTGCCTAAGAAGTCAAAATGTAGTATTCCCGCCTCTTGCAAGCTGCCAGGAACAGTTTTAGCTTTTTCCTTTTCTAGTTATTTTTAGCAGTCTTCTTGATATGGATCAAAAATATTTCACTTGAATATTTTTTCTTCATAAAATGAGAAAGGGTTCTTGAAAATCAAAATTACGTAGTTTTAGCTGTAGCGGACAATCTTTTGAATTGCATATGTTTTGTTCACACACCCTAAAAACAAACACCACTAATGGCAACTATTGTCTGATGTTCAGCATAATTGGATGTTTCAATCACGGAGGTGTTTTGATCGTAATGAGGCAATATAACTGTGGTAAACAAAACGGCGCCCTTTTTAAGTTTTTTCAAGTGCCAAACAATTGTTTTTGTTTGTTGGCAGACATTGATACTAAAAATGGATATGCATCAGGTTATTTAATCTTGAGACCTATTTTTCTTTACCCTAAAAGACAAGAAAAAGTTTTTCGCTTTTTCGTCGGGTTTTCATAATATTTACCAATTACCCAAACAGGTAAAGTACATGCACTTTTTGAGATCCGAGTAAACATTAAATTTTTTATTCGTTTTTTCGAGAAGTTATTAGGAAATAAGTAACGTATATAAAGGTGCATGCAAGATTTCAATTTTCAACTTTTTCAGGTTTATTTTTCTCTTAACTTTTAGAAATAGAGCCATACAAAGAAAAGTCTTTCGTTCAACTTACACACTATAATATAATAATAATAATGCAATTCACCACTGCCTTTGCCACCGCTTTATTCGCTTTAGCTCAAATCGTCGCTGCTGACTCTGAAACTTTCGGTTTAATGTCCGTTCGCTCTGCTTCTAATGTTCATATGTTATTTGCCAGAAACGACGGTGACAAGATTGTTTTATCTTCTGCTTCCACTGACTTCTCCGGTGTCATCACTGATGCTGGTAAATTAAAATTCTCTACTGGTTCTTACGCTATTGTTGGTTCCGATGGTAAGATTACTCAAGGTTCTGAATCCGATGCCACCACTGGTTTCACCCTTTCTGGTGGTCACTTAACTTTAAATGGTTCTTCTTCATTCTATGCTATCACCGATGGTTCTGAATACGATTTATCTATCAAGACTGCTGATGATGCTACCGCTATTGCTATCTCTGCCAGATCCACCAGTGGTTCTACTGCTGCTGACTTTGCTCCATCTGATGCTAAATCCGATGCCGCCTCTAAGACTTCCGCTGCTGCCTCTAAGACTGGTGCTGCCACTGTTGCTGCTATCTCTCAAATCACTGACGGTCAAATTCAAGCTACCGCCACTGTTTCTCAACAAACTGAAAACGGTGCTGCTAAGAACGTTGCTGGTTTAGCTTTAGCTGCTGCTGCTTTATTATTATAAATGTTATAATTTTTTATAACGTTTTTCATATTATTTAGTAAATTCATATATAAGAGGATACCCCATATAACTTTCTAAATTGTTTTCCATAAGATTCATAGATCGCCAGATTGTTTAAAGTAAGAAAGTTGTGAGCTTGGAAACCTTAGCATTGTTACAGTAAGATGATAGAAGACCATATTTCGGAAACAAATAATTACGAACAAGGCTTGACAACAACCAAATTTTATTTTTAAACATTTTTTGCCGTCTAGTTTTTGTTTGGCTTGTACAAATGTTAAAGCACAACAAATTGAAACATATATAATTCCTGCCGCAAGGACCAGTTGAATAATAGGGTTATGCTAGTGGTGCTAGTCAATATTCCAGCATGTTCAAAGAGTCGTGGTCATTGTATAACTAGAAAATCTAAAGCTTTTGAGAGTTATCTAAGGAAAACCTAAAATTTCAAAATGCTGAAAAGAGTGTTGAGTTATTTTTTTCGGAAGCTGAGTTACATTAGTAAGATATAAAAGTATATTATAGTTACCCCGTACTCTACTCATTGTATTCTAATTTCTTTCACAATCTGAAATGTCTTGTTAGTATTCAGTCAATTACTTCAAAAGTCGACTTCTTTCAATGTAAGAGAAATGGTGTGGTCTTGATGTAAGAATATGAATTAGATGCTAAGAGATCTTGTTTTGAAAACAATTTTTGATCCTGTCCACCGCAACAACTTTCAATGTACATCAAAATATGTCAGAGCAGCTGCTTTATTAAGTTAGGCGATTGTTGTGCCTTTATCCAACAATTGTTTATTTTGCCTCTACTGTCCAAATCTCGTTCTTACACAATTCTAAGAATGAATTCAAATTTTGTACAGGAGACTCTTAAACTTTCTCTAGTCCAGATGGCAAGTTAAGATTTCATGACGGACAAAGTGCACTGCCGCAAAGTGTTAGCAAATCTAAGCAGGATCAGCAAAAAATGCCACAATGGATTTTCTATTTTTGAAGGGCTGGTAAAATTCAAAGGATCATTGAGAATTTTCTATATCAAGGTTTTCCTTCTGGTTCAACAGCTGATAAGGATACCACCGATATTGTGTATTTAGCAAGTTTTACGAAAAGTATTGTAGGTGTTGGTTCACATGAGTCACTCAATAATGTAGTAAGAGCAACTTTTTCAGCTAAAAGCTCTAATCGTTAAGAATGCAGCCACCCAAGATACGGCAGTTGAACTAGTCATCAAGATAGTCATAGATGTTACTTAAGTTTCCTAAAATTCAATATTCACTAATGCTAGATCCTAGGCCACGATTACTGTAGGCCAACACGCGACATGAACTTCGATATTAATATGATAGCGGGTTTGTTTGTTGGCGCGCATACTTTTTTCCCATGCTAAGCTCAATAATAAACTAATGCAATCTTTTTGTTCCATATATAACTCTCTTATGCCTAATTCGAACACCTGTCCAATTTTTGGAAGCAGCTTTATGCATTTTGATAATTAGCCAAAAAAGATTTCCTACAACAAGGACGCTAAAAATACTCCGCCGCTATTCATTTCATTTTGAAGATTTAATTTTAACCAAGTTACCTATACTCCCTCTTTTAGTGTAAATTACATGCTTAGAAGGGCTACTTTTGCCTATTGTTTGCTTTATACGGCGAAATCACATGTTGGGTCTATTTTTAGACACAAAAAGGCTTTTACCCTTTAAGGTATATGCTGTTTACCTTTTTTTTCGAGGGACTTTTTCAGGAAACCAGATTTTTCATACTTAAAGAAGCTCATTTTAATGGGTAAACTTTAACTCGAAGACCAAAGCATCATAGAATCGATAATAGTTATCGTATCAAAACACATCGTCTTCACAAAAAAAAGCCTTCCAAAATTAAAATGCAAGTAAGAACTATCATAGCTGCTGCTTTACTTTCCTTTTCACAACTTACTCTTGCTGATTCTGAGGAATTTGGTGTCATGTCCTTACATTCAGCTTCAGCTGCTCATCTTTTATTTTTAAAGGAAAATGGTGACAAATTAGAATTTGGCTCAGGTGATTCCTTGACTGCATCTATTACCGATGAAGGTAAATTGAAGTTTACTGACGGTAAATATGCTGTTGCACAAGATGATGGTACTTTTAAATCAGGATCTGAATCTGAAGGTTCTACAGGTTTTGCTATTTCTAACAGCTACGTCACTTTCAAGGGATCTGAATCATTCTATGCTATTCCAGATGGCTCTTCGTTTGCAATGTCAACTAAGTCAGCAGATAACGCTATTAGTATTGCAGTTTCCGCAAGATCAAAAAACGGTCAAGCAATTGCTGAATATACCCCATCCGATGAATCAAAATCAGATGCTGTTTCAACTGCAGTTGCAGTTTCCCAAATCACTGATGGTCAAGCTCAAGCCACTGCTTCTGTTTCCCAACAAACTGAGAATGGTGCTATTAAAGTATTTAAAGGTTTGAATTCTGGTTTAATGGTTGCTGTTGCTGCATTATTATTGTAGATACGAATAAATCCAACACTTGAAGAATTGTTATGAAATAAAATTTATTATGTAAAAATGTATATAGTATATAGTATATAGTAAGGGTCTTAATGAACAAAGTAGTCAGCTCTTAAAATAAACATAGTGTACTTCTCAATTCAGATAATAGGCAAACTATCTTAACCTAAATGGGAAGGGAGTTTTAACACAACGGTCAAAATGGGTTTTACTCCTTTGTTCCTAATTTACCGTTTTTGATAAGACAATAGCAATACTATCAAATACCCCGCATTAATTTACCTTGCTAACGTAATTTTTCTCCTAATGGAGTAATTTTTCAGGCTGAACTTTTTAAAACAGGTAATATTTTCCCCTAGGTAAAATCTTATCTTTCCTCAAAGTTATTTTTAGATAAAATTTAGCCAGAAGCAGACAATAGCTTTCTTAACAAGGTATTATTAAAAGGTCGTTTACAATCACTCCATCTCTGATCTTGTAATTTCCAAGAAAACTCGTAGGATTTTCACATCCACTTCACGTAATTCGCCTGGAGAATCCTATTATAGGAAATTTTTCATTCTACTTTTGTCAATCTAAATTTAGTAAGTGTAATATTTCACTCTTAGGGGAATATTACATTACCCCTTTAGTCTTTATTGAAAAAACAAGTGATGGGAAAGGTCATACTACCTCTTTCTAATATTTCACATTAATCTTGAGTAAAAAATTATTTAAGTCAGCCAATAATCAATGTAAATTGAAAATTGTTTCTGTTGTTAGTTTTTTTAATCTCTTTTATAAAAAAGCATCAATTGATATTCTTACAATCGTTATAAGTATCTTTAAAACAAAAAAATTAATCCCAAAACTTCCAAATAAGTCAAACCAATCCAAATGCAATTTTCAACAACTTTCGGTGCTGCTTTATTATCTTTAGCTCAAGTTATTTTAGCCAATTCTGAAGAATTCGGTGTTATGTCCATCCACTCTGGTTCTCCAGTTCAAATGTTATTTCTGAAAGAAAATGGTGATAAATTGGAATTCGGTTCTGGTAGTTCTTTGACTGCCTCTATTACTGATGAAGGTAAATTGAAGTTTACTGATGGTAAATACGCAGTTGCACAAAAAGATGGTACTTTCAAGACCGGTTCTAGTTCCGAGGGCTCAGGAAATTTTGCCATTGCTAATGGTCATGTTACTTTTAATGGTGAATCCAAATTCTTCGCAATTCCAGATGGCGATTCCTATTCCTTATCTACTAAATCAGCAGACGGTGCTATTGATATTGTAATATCACCAAGATCCGCTTCAACTGGTAGTTCTATTACATCATACACTCCATCCGGTGCTTCTGCAAGCACAACAACTGCTTTTTCATACAGTAACACCACTACCACTACCGTTAGTACTAGTAAGAGCTCTTCAAGCACTGCTTCCGTTCCTGCCCAAACTGAGAATGGTGCAGCCAAAGCTGGTATGGGTGCCGGTGTTTTAGCCGCTGCCATTGCCTTTTTATTATAAGGCGTGTAACAAAGGTTTTACACATAAAAACCCTTAATGATGACCTCTATAATAATAAAATAATCTCCAAAGAGTAACGAAAACAACTTTTATGTATTCATATATAATATCTAATCAGACAATTTAATATTTTCAGAAATCTGAAACACAACAAAATTACAAGCCTTAAAACTTTCAATTTTTTGCCTTATATTTGTCCACTAACACATTTTTTGTAGTAGTATTCAAACTATGACTAATTCATAAAAAGAATAGCGCGGTAAATGGGTTGGAATTTGTTCTTACTGCTAAACGACCATAGTTTCTTTTTTATGGAAGGAAGCATATTGTAATATAATCATATTGTAAATATGATTTGTTTTTAAGGATCAAATGTCAAAAAAAAATAAATTTTACTGCCATACAGGTACGGGAAAAGATTATCGACCTGGTTGACACTTTTCAAAATTTTTGAATCTTCAATGCTATATGGTATGATGATCGTTTTTTACTTATTTGGTAAGTTGCGCGGTGTTAGCGCCGCACAAGAGAAAACTTGCATTTCGAGCAAATACTCTTTTTTCACTCCTTGAAATTTTCACCTATGTGAGGATGGCCATCGTGGGAAGTATTTCAGACTTTGTAAGTTACACCTGTGTAACCAGGGTTTTTCAAAGAGTTTAGTACTGATAAAAAGAAACAAAACATCTTTTCCAATATGAATTGTACGACAGCTCCTGTCATTATCCTTTTATTTTTTGCTCAGGAAATTTATGCTGCCTCTAAAATGTTCGGTATCATGTCCTTACATTCAGCTTCAGCTGCTCATCTTTTATTTTTAAAGGAAAATGGTGACAAATTAGAATTTGGCTCAGGTGATTCCTTGACTGCATCTATTACCGATGAAGGTAAATTGAAGTTTACTGACGGTAAATATGCTGTCGCACAAGATGATGGTACTTTTAAAACAGGATCTGAATCTGAAGGTTCCACAGGGTTTGCTATTTCTGATAGTCATATTACTTTTCTGGGATCTGGATCATTTTATGCTATTCCAGATGGGCCACTATTTGCAATCTCGACCAGAAATTCTACTGCTGGTATAAATATTGTAGCCTCACCAAGATCAACTAAAAATGGCCAAGCAATTGATTATTTTATGCCAAACAATTTGCCACTAATAACATCACGAACCCATCCAGTCAATCAGATCACTTCAAGTAATTTATCATCTGCAATTCCAATCTTACCACTTTCATCTTATTGGCAGGTCACACGTAGCATCAATGAACAAACGCTTAATGGTGCCAAAAAACCTATCATAGATTTCAAAATAAGTAGCTTCATTGTTATTCTTACACTATTGCTATAGTGCAACTTTTCTTACTTTTTGCTTTTAAATTCTTATATACCTTTACGGTCATACACTAAATGATACCCTTCTTTTCAATTATTGCAACTTCAAGAACAAAAAATTCCTGACTATAAGTTCAAAATTTTTCATTGAATTTGAGGACTAACAAGTCTCCAGAGTATATAATTCCCCTCCAGTCATTTATTTATCTTTTTTGAATAAAATTCTTGACTTTGAATGGGTTGTTTTGAACAGTTGATTTCATTTGCATCCACGAACATTCGCGAAGACATATTAATTCAATAAAGATTCTACCTCCAATAAAAGGTAGAGCTCTAAAAATATATGATTTATGTTTAATATATTCATTATAATATATTCATTATAATATATTCATTATAATATATTCCATTAATTAATATATAATATTTAATATATATCTATATCTATATCTATATCTATATATATGAATAAATTATATTAACATCTTGATATATGAAACTAATCTATAATATATATAATAACCCGGGATATTTATATATAACGTATAGCCTTAATATACCTCAGAGTATCCAGTATTCAGTCCATTTAAAACTCAGGGCAAGCGAATGAGGAAAGATTTACAAAATTGAAATCCTTAATAATCGTGTATTGGACATTAGCTCACCAGTGAATCTTCCATTAAATTACAGCTTCCGAGCTCAAAGAAATTATTCACACTAATAAAGCTACTAGATGTTTACCGATCAAGAAAATAACTCCAATTTCGTGCTATCATAAGATCTCGTAGTGCAAAAAAGATGTGTCTCTCTGTCTATAATGTTCCGTTGTTCAATGCATTATCGCACAAGAAAATATTAGTGCCGTCAAATGTAGTAATGACACTTTATTTCTTTACTATAACTGCTTAGGTATGGTTAAAAGAAAATTGAAAACATTGAACTATGAGAAAACAGTTTTTGATTAGCACGAAAGATTTCAGCAATGCAATAATAATTGCAATATTACTACATATATGACGTAATCAAGACTTATTTAATCTTATTATTGAGAATAATCTTGGACTGTTTGAAGCGCATATTCTTTAGTTGGAATTTATTTCAAGGCTAGCATCAAATGTCGGAATAGGATAAAATAGGAGATCCTATTTTGTTTAGTAAAAGAGAAGCAAGCATGAAATTATAAAATTGCTGACAGTGAAAATAGGCATCATTTCTCGTAAAATGGCTGAGACATACAAAATGCTTATGATATCACTCATCATGATATTCAATATATTCAAACAAAAGTTGGAATGCACTTCTTAACTTTGGGAGTTATTGGAAATGCTTGGATATTTCAAAAAAAAAAAATTCAACAGTGCAAATCATATTTGGGGCTTCAGTGGTATGACTAAAGCAATCACTGGTTAATGAATAAAACTATAGTACCTGAAATCAAGATTCGAATCAACCGTTCATTATTTTGCTTTTGCCAAACACTTTTTTTCATTACATTGGAAACTTAACCACGCCATTCAAATTTATACCCTAACTTTTCTATTTCAGGCAATTTTGATATATATTTAACTTGAGATACACAATTAGTTTACCCAAAATGGAAGTGTGATGAATATTTATAGAAACGAAAAATGGAAAACTCAAAATCAAGTTGTTCGAGAAATTCCCTTTTAGGATATATTACCAGAATTTTTTACTCTGTTAGGAATAAAATACTATCCAGGTTTTCTTTCCTTTCCCCTTTTCGGTCAAAACGTTGCTTTTACCCCAATACAGCTTTATTTCTTTTTTATTACGCAAATTTCATGAACTAGTCTCGTTGTAGGTTAATCGCCAAATATCAGAAACATATAAATACGGAGATTCTAACAGTTTGATATAATGTTTCTCTTCTCTTCTCTTCTATTTATGAGAAAACCATCAATTAAATAAGATTAATCAATCGTTAATTTAATCAACACCAAAAAAAAAAGTCAAACATATTACACAAAGAAATGCAATTCAAGTCTACATTCGCTGCTGCTTTATTTTCTTTAGCACAAGTTATTATGGCTGATTCCGAAGAATTCGGTGTTATGTCTGTTCATTCTGGTTCTCCAGTTCAAATGTTATTTTTAAAGGATGGTGACAAATTAGAATTTGCTGCTGGTTCTGATTCATTAACAGCCGTCATTACTGATGCTGGTAAGTTAAAATTCACTAATGGTAAATATGCTGTTGCTAATGATGACGGTACCTTCAAATCAGGTTCTGAATCTGATGCTACCACTGGTTTCGCCGTTGCTGATGGTCATTTAACTTTGAATGGTTCTTCTGCATTCTACGCTATTCCAGATGGTTCTGCTTACGACTTATCTACTAAGGATGGTAAGGATGCTATCTCAATTGCTGTGTCAGGTAGATCAGCTTCTGATGGTTCAAGTATTTCTGATTTCACTCCATCTGGTGCTTCTTCTGATGCTAAGACTACTGCTGCCGCTGTTTCACAAATAAATGACGGTCAAGTCCAAGCTGCTAAGACTACTGCTGCCGCTGTTTCACAAATAAACGACGGTCAAGTACAAGCTGCTAAGACTACTAAGGCAGCCGTTTCTCAAATCGGTGATGGTCAAGTTCAAGCTGCCAAGACCACTGTTGCTGCCGTTTCCCAAATCGGTGATGGTCAAGTTCAAGCTGCTAAGACCACCGTTGCTGCTGTTTCACAAATCGGTGATGGTCAAATTCAAGCCGCCAAAACTACTGTTGCTGCTGTTTCTCAAATCGGTGATGGTCAAGTTCAAGCCGCCAAGACCACTGTTGCTGCCGTTTCCCAAATTGGTGACGGTCAAGTACAAGCTGCTAAGACCACCGTTGCTGCTGTTTCACAAATCGGTGATGGTCAAGTTCAAGCTGCTAAATCTACTGTTGCTGCTGTTTCTCAAATAACTGATGGTCAAGTTCAAGCTGCTAAGGCTATTCAAACTCAGGCTGAAAATGGTGCTGCTAGACAATTTGTCGGTACCGCCGGTGTTATTGCCGCTGCCATTGCTATGTTAATCTAAGAGCACCAATAGCAGTTTTCTTTTTCAATCAGGACTCTTTTCAAAAAGAAGAATATTTTTTATTAACATTCCTTGTACCAAAACTCTAATGACAATGAAACTAATCTTAAATAATGCATTCCTTTAACAAATTACTAATATTAAAATTATTTTAACATTCTTACATTACAAGATGAATATATCCTGAATATTTTAACATACTTGTACTCTTTTTTAATTCGTTATATAATGAGAGAGAACTTATGATTCTCATCTCTTATTTTTAGTTATATACATATATCAAACAATCAATAAGACAAAACTATTAAAGATAATTTTTTGGCTTGGTACTTTACTTAGTTTTCCTGCGCTGTTATGGTTCTTTCAGTATTCATCCTGTCGCAGTTCTAAGTACTTTTTCTTTTCAGCTGCAATACTGTTTCAAGACTGAAGAAAAACTGAGCTCCCAGGGGATTGTTAGAGTTCTGACGTAGCCATTATTCCTAAAAAAAAAATTTATGTACAGATGATACATTCTTGTTTCAAGCAAGAATTTAATACTATGAAGGGTTGTTATAATATTGACTAAAAGTTCCAGTGAACGTCAGAATATGATCTCGAATTTGAAGAGTAATTAATGCGTCGAGGAAATTTGAAAGAATAATAAAAACAGGCTTTCTATTTACAGTGATATTCCATTTGTAGAGTGTTATTTATTACGGGACAATCAGTAAAAAATTATGCCATAATGAGTAAAAAAAAATGCAACGGTCCGGGGAAATGTGACAGTTTAATTTCCTTTTTCTACTTACATAATATGTAATACATATGTAGGGCACGAAAGTTTATTACATAAAAGTTTACCAAAAAAAGTGGGGTATTAAAATTAAGAAACGATTGATTTTTTCAAAATGACGAGATTCTCGAGAATCTGCAAGTCACGTATTTGATAGTGGCAATGGATCGATAAAACTGTAGTGGTATACTTAACAAGTTAGATGTTTTAGGTTTTCCAAATGTAACAAGAATACCAACCTATTGAACTGTATATAGGAAGCGGTTATAGGCCGTGCTTGTTTTATGGGTTACTTAAATTGTTACCCTTTTCCGAAATGCTTAGTAGAGAAGCATAACAAATGAGAAAACCCTTCCCAAGAGCGAAAAGGACAGAGGCAAGATGTTGGGTTGGAACAGGAATAGGGAGCCCGATTACAGGAGCCTTCTAATCTACTTTCTTTTTCCATTCATTGCGATGCAATATGGTCACGTTATTCCGATATCTCATCAAGTTTTTATTTCCAAAAAAGATTTAACTTTAAGGCAGAAGCAGCTATGAAGAAAATGCTCTGTCTCAGCTTCCTATCAAGTTTTTCATTTGTATTTTCTTGAAACTTTCTCGTAATAGAATTATGTTCAGCAAGCAGTTACATTTGCTAAAGATCCACTTTACATTAAAGAACAGAGCTTTACCTTAAACAGCGATGTAAGTACTTTTTTTTTTAGCCTTTACATTTCACATGTGAAATTTGATAAAATACAACTGTAGCTTAATTTAGTCATACCAATGGAAATAATAAGTAAAAAGCTTGAATACATCGATGATATAAGCTTTTGATAGAGAAGCACAACCAAAAGAAAGAGTCAATTAAAGTTGGACTATAGAAACCTACGATTTAGATGTTTCCATTTTGACGTCTTCTACAAATAGACTTTCTAAAAGATATATACAACTCATGCTTCTGAAAAAAAATAGTGCAATAATCCGAACAATATCTCCCTTACAAAGTATAATACAAAAACTTTGGGACTTATCAAAGAAAAGGAAGCTAATACTTCTATCCTATCAACAGCCTTTGGGAAATAAAACGATGATTAAAATTATCAAACGACGCAGGAGGTTGAGGTAGAGTTAGTCAGCCATTTGTTTGAAATTTTCCAATTTCTAGCATCACTAAGAAGCTGCTAAACAAAACAAAGATGAGCATGAAATTTCTTTTTTGTTCTAGCAACAATAAAGAGAAAAGTCATAGCGATTGTACAAAGGATTTTTGTGGACGCAAAGTTGCGGTCCATTCAACAATTGTGCCACAGAATTTGTACAACCAAAAGTCCATCTCGAAGATTAAGCCCCGAATGGGGAAATGTCCTTATCGCCCAAGAAGATCTATTTTCCCCGGTCGCTATTGCCTAATCGGGGCATCGTGTAGCACATTTATCCGCAAGTCTACGGGTTTTGCATAACCGCTGAAAAAAAGGTGAAACAAAAAAGTTAGGAGTCGAAATAGGAAAGAAAGGAGAAAAGCCAGACGGAATTCCAAATTTTACGGGGACACTGTCCATTTTTACGGGGTTTTCTAGGCAGCGTTACCAGTTCAAAATTAGTCTGTCGCAACACAAGACAAAGTCAATTTACGCAGTTCCGAATTTAAGGTTTGTTGCCGTTTTCTATTCCGGGGGAAACTCCATAGCAAATTTAATGAAATATACGAAATAAACAATGGCCCTATTGTTCTCTGCCGTTGTTTTAAGATGAATTGAATTCTGTGCGGGATTTCTCTAGCCTCTCCCGAGATTAATAGGTTACATTCTGAAAACAATCTACTATTTCTTTCCATGTTCAGCGAAATAGACACTTTTTTTTTATTTCTGACTCGAACACTTTTTTCTACTGTAGTTGTAGGGCAGGCCAAAATTTATTATCAAATTAAACTTTTCACCCTGAGAAAAAAATACTGTTCTTTCATACTAAATTTAAATCCTGTGCCATTGATCTTTTCTCCAAAATGCACTAGCAAATACACTCTAACTATATATAAACTACTTTTAATTATCAATTTCAGTGGCCTTTTCGATTGCTTTCTTAATTATACCCAATTTTTTTTTAATTTGTTTACTATACAACATCTTTGTTTCTTTTGATTCCTTTCTTCCCCGTTATATAACATTAATCTAGTGCAATCATTTTTTTCCCCAGTTATTTATATAAAAATATTATAATATAATTTTAAGCCTGAACTAGCTGTCCTTTTTGATTTAGCATTAAATATTCATTTCAAAATTCATAAAACTACATTGGTCGATCCAAATGTCCACGTTCAACATTTTTGAAAGAAATGTTCAAGATCCGTGCTCTGCAGCTTGCGATATTGAAGATTTAAGCTTTAATTTAGATTCAGATTATAGTAATACAAAAGATTGTACCCAATTCAAATTTCCTGCTTTTAATAGAGATGATATTACTAAAAATAACAAAGTTAATGTGACGCCATATACAAATCAAATTAGCATCCCATCGAATACAAATAAGAGGTATACATCAGCTTCTCCTTTAATTCCTTACACAAATGTATTTTCTGATAATGAATACGAGAACGATGACAGTGATAATGCTAGCGATACACCAGATTTTGATGATGGTATCATTAAGCCTAAAAATAATGCCATTAAAAATAGAACTTCGAAAAACGGTACATTATCACATACTGACAACGGGTGTTTTGGTAAAAGAAATCATTCAGTTAATATATATAGTTACAGCAAGCAAGATTTAAATCGTAACTGTTGTATTCCAGAAAGGCCAGTATTAAAGACAAGAGCGAATAGTTGTGCTCTAATACATCAAATTGCAAGAAGTCCGATATATGCCTCCAATGGTATCGTTAACAATATAAATACTAACAATATAAACATTAAAACAATTTCTAGGCCTAGGACGCCTGTTTTACCAACACCAAATAATAATAATAGTAATAATAATAATAATAATAATAATAATAATAATAATAATAATAATAATAATAATAATAATAGTAATAATATTAATTCAGATAGTCATGATAGCATCCCAAGATTTTTCAAAGGTAGGTCAATGAGTTTTTCATCGACTTCCCGTAACAATAGTTTCATGTTAAATCCATTGCTGAGATCAAGTTCAAATGTGAACATTGAAACTGCTAAAAATATCGATTGTAACAGTAATAATAATAATAATAACAATAATAATAATAACTTGAATACAAGAAACCATTTTAGAAGACAATCATCATCATATGCCATACCAACACACGTTTATGGATTAGAAAAATATGTTTCTAGTGAATTGGACGAATTATCGTCCAAATCAAACAACAATCGCAAAGTTAGTGGTAATGTTGAAACAACCGCTTCAAATGACACTAACCAATCCTTTAAATCAAGTGAGTCTACCATGGTGGATACAACTACTAGTGGGAACGATAAAGAATTAGATAGTTTACGGGATGAAATACGCTCACCGAATGCATTTTCTACAACACCTTCGGTTTCATCCACTGAATCGTTACTATCTTTCAAGGGTAAGAGTACTAATACTGCTTTAAAAAATACAAACAGAAGAAAAGTTAATAAGATTGCCCCTAATAACATTAACATCAATAACGCTACTAATTTTAACGGAACTTCTCTCTCCAAGCATAGCGATACAAGAAAATCATTCATCAAACTTTCTTTATCGAATTCATTCGCATAGAAATGCACTTTATACTTCCGCCACTTTACGGCCAACTAAGTACGATAAGTAATATATAATTCTGTATTAATAACACTGGTGGATCAACCACTGAGATGCAGCCATCTCACAGAGGGGACTGCTACCTGTAGCAACGTCACAGCCCAACACCCAGGCGGCTAAACCCAGCCGTCACACCTTCTCTTCGACGTTTCTCAGTGAGTTCATTGAGCGGTCGGGTAAACTTGCAGATTCTGAATTTTTTTTTCTTTTCACGACGCCATTGTTACTTCAGATCGTTGGTAGCAGACAGCCTTCGATCAGCAGAATTGGAACCTTCTAGAGTTGCTCTGTACTTGCATCACATACGATTTTTAGAAGACTTTCGTCTATAGACAAGACAGTACGGTAAAAAGCATAGTTTACTTATCTTTCAAACACACGGATATAAAGATATTTTTAAGCTAAAGCTCTTTTTACTATGGATTCAACAAATAATGCGATCTTAGATGCAGAAGAGGAACTATATTTCAATAATGATACTAACGCTAGCGGTAATGGAATGAACCATAAACACTCATCTTCTCAATCCAATTCTAATCAACAGGATTCTGCCAATCTAATCAGTCAAGAAATGCTAAATAATCAGGCAAATACCTGTGCCTGTGCTTATTGTGGTATAGATTCACCAACATGTGTCATTAAATGTAACATTTGTAACAAATGGTTTTGTAATTCTAAAAATGGTGCTAATAGCTCACATATTGTGAACCATTTAGTATTATCACATCATACTGTAGTGTCATTACATCCAGATTCTGACTTAGGTGACACTGTCTTAGAGTGTTACAATTGTGGTAGAAAAAATGTATTTCTTTTAGGTTTTGTTTCAGCTAAGAGTGAAGCAATTGTGGTTCTATTATGTAGAATGCCATGTGCCTTAACAAAGAGCCCAAATTGGGATACAGAACAATGGACACCATTAATTGAAAATAGACAATTTTTGTCATGGGTAGCAGAAGAACCAAACGATGAACAAAAATTGAAAGCACGTATCATAACACCAAGTCAAATTTCCAAATTAGAAGCAAAATGGAGATCAAATAAAGATGCTACAATTAATGATATTGATGCACCAGAGGAACAAGAAGAAATCCCACCTTTACTAATAAGGTATCAAGATGCTTATGAATATCAAAGATCTTATGGTCCATTAATAAAATTAGAAGCAGATTATGATAAACAATTGAAAGAATCACAAGCTTTAGAACATATTTCAGTTTCTTGGTCATTAGCATTAAATAATAGACATTTAGCATCTTTTGCATTATCTACTTTTGAATCCAATGAATTAAGAGTAGCAGTTGGTGATGAAATGATATTATACTATTCTGGATTACAACATCCTGATTGGGAAGGTAGAGGTTATATTGTTCGTTTACCTAATAGCTTTCAAGATACTTTCACTTTAGAATTAAAACCAAGTAAAACACCACCACCCATTAATTTAACCACAGGATTTACGGCAGAATTCATTTGGAAAGGTACTTCATACCAAAGAATGCAAGATGCTTTGAAAAAATTTGCAGTGGATAAAAAATCAATTTCTGGTTATTTATATTATAAAATTTTAGGTCATCAAGTGGTAGATTTAACATTTGACGTTAAATTACCCAAAGAATTTTCCATTCCACATTTCACTAAATTAAATGCATCACAATCTTTAGCTGTAGAACATGTTTTACAAAGACCATTATCACTAATTCAAGGTCCACCAGGTACAGGTAAAACCGTTACATCAGCTACTATTGTTTATCATTTATCAAAGATTCATAAGGATAAAATTTTGGTTTGTGCACCATCTAATGTTGCAGTGGATCATTTAGCTTCAAAATTACGTGATTTAGGTTTAAAAGTAGTTAGATTGACCGCTAAGAGTAGAGAAGATGTGGAAAGTTCCGTATCAGATTTGGCTTTACATAATTTAGTTGCTAGAAGTGCACAAGGTGAATTATTAAAATTACTCAAACTAAAGAGTGAAGTTGGTGAATTATCAAGTGCTGATACTAAAAGATTTGTTAAATTAGTTAAAAAAAGTGAATCTGAAATTATTTCAAAGGCAGATGTAGTTTGTTGTACATGTGTTGGTGCTGGTGATAAAAGATTAGATACTAAATTTAGAACAGTTTTAATTGATGAAAGTACTCAAGCTACTGAACCAGAATGTTTAATTCCAATCGTTAAAGGTGCTAAACAAGTTATCTTGGTTGGTGATCATCAACAATTAGGTCCAGTTATATTAGAGAGGAAAGCTGCTGATGCAGGTTTAAAACAATCATTATTTGAAAGGTTAATTTCATTAGGTCATATACCTATAAGATTAGAAGTTCAATATCGTATGAATCCACATTTAAGTGAATTTCCAAGTAATATGTTTTATGAAGGTAGTTTACAAAATGGTGTTACAATTGAACAAAGAACCGCACCTAAAAATTCCTTCCCATGGCCAATTCATGGTGTACCAATGATGTTTTGGACTAACTATGGTAGAGAAGAAATATCTAGTAATGGTACTTCATATTTAAATAGAATTGAAGCTATGAATTGTGAACGTATAATTACGAAACTATTCAGAGATGGTGTCAAACCAGAACAAATTGGTATCATTACACCATATGAAGGTCAAAGAGCTTATATTTTACAATATATGCAAATGAATGGTGCAATGGATAAAGAATTATATGTTAAAGTTGAAGTGGCATCAGTGGATGCATTCCAAGGTCGTGAAAAGGATTATATTATCTTATCATGTGTTAGAGCAAATGAACAACAAGCTATTGGGTTTTTAAGAGATCCACGTCGTCTGAATGTTGGTTTGACACGTGCACGTTATGGTTTAGTTATATTAGGTAATCCAAGATCATTATCAAAAAATTTATTATGGAATCATTTGTTAATCCATTTCAGAGAAAAAGGTTGTTTAGTTGAAGGATCATTAGATAATTTACAATTATGTACAGTTCAATTAACGAAGATGTTACCAAGAAAATCAAAAAATGGTATGAATAATGAAATCAATTCGATGAATAATAATATTAATAATAATATTAATATTAATAATTTTAATGAAGCATTTGGATTTGATGTAGGATTTGGTCCAGAGATAACGGGTTTTTCAAATATTCAAGATTTTGACATGCAAAGTTTAGCGTCATTTAGTGTTAATCAAGATTTTGGTATGATACCAACAACACATCATGGGAATATTCATGATTCAAGTAATAATAATATCAATAATACTAATAATAATAATAATAATAATAATAATAATAATAATAATAATAATATCGGTACAAGTCCTAATAATGTTATTGATAATTCAACTAGTAATAGAAATTTGAATTGGGATCAATCTAATGTTTATCAAAAGGATAGATCGATGCTAGATAATAATTATGCAAGAGAATTAGAAAATGATCAGGAATTTGAACAGTTGAATCAAAATTTCAATAGCTTAGATATTTAGTTTTATCATTTGCTCTTTGTTGCTAATTTTTTTTCCGTGTTTCTTTTTCTCGTAGCATTAGGTTTTGCAAATTACAGATTCAGTTTACCGTAAATTGACAAGAACCTACGACGCTTGGTGGTTAACGTAGGGGAACCAGAGCGGGAGAAAGATTGGTGGAATGTTCAAAAAAAAAAAATAAACGACATGTCGAATATAGTTTGATTGTGACAACAGAAAAATAATAATGACGAATATTAGAATTTGTAGTTGCAGTTATCATTTGTAATTGTATATATTATATATCATGATAAATAAGATATAAACACTAATTTGAGGGAAAAGTTTATCAATAAAAAAAAAATTCCGATTCAAACCCAAAAAGTAAAGTTGAATCAAAGTTTTTTGGTCCTAAAAGGTAAGTAGGTTGTCAAATAAATAGTAATAATAATAATAATAATAAAAAAAATAAAAACAAAGAAGAAAGAAGGAAAGAGGAAGAGAATGGATAAGTAATAACTTTATATAAAGCTTCAGTCAGTTCAAATGTTATTTAATTTTTTTTTTCTTTTCTCTCTTGTTTTAGATAAACTATTAAATTTATAAGGAGAACATCATTGGTGCTTCACCTTCTGGTCCAATAAATTGTTTATTTCTCCATGGACCTACATCCGATAATAATAAACCACCTTTAGCTTCATCAACTTCTGATTTACCACCATATTTAGCTGGTAAATTTTCAGCAGGAATTTGTTTTAATAATTCCTTTGCATAAGAACTACCAAGTACGGAAATTTTAGATACGGTTACTGGATCTAAAAATGGTTTAAATAATCTGAAAGCTGTGGAGAAACCAAATGGGGCATTTATAATGTAAAATTTACCCATTCTTTCTGGGTAAAAATTTTGTGAAATGTAAGAAGCTTCTCTAACGTAAGATATGACACTATAAGCACTAGAAAGAGATATACCCTTTAAATCTAAGATAGTACAAGAAGTTTCCACTAAATGGCCAGCTGCTCTAGAACACGCAGGTAATCTGTGATTAACAACGACTTCATATTCCCAAACTAAATTTTTTAACATTCTTTCCTCACTAGTGATTTTATGCATTTCAGTAAGGTTAACTTTACCCAGTTCTTCGAAATATAATGGACGACCATCTTTATCAGTATTATGATAATATTGTGGATAAAATTGTGCCACGATTGGTTTTTCCTCATATTTAAAATCTTTCAAAATTGTATCAGTACCGTATTCTTTCCTCCATTTTTCACAGTTTTCAAACATTGTCTTGGCCAATTCCACATTAAACTTTCTTGCCCTCAAGAAACGTAACAAAGTAGCATCATCCAATCTTTTCTCAAAACCTTCAGCTTGTAATAATGTCCTTAAATGTTCTTTAGCACTATCTTGTTCTGGTGTAGTGTTGCCGGGGGTGCCGGGTAAAGAGCCAGGTGCGCAAATCTGTGAGTACGAAGCTAAGATTTCCTGTTCGGTAGCCATGGTTGTCCTGGATGAGTGAAGCCCTGGTTGGAGATTGCTTCCTTTGTTGGTGTCGACTGAAGGAAGAAACTCGAAAAATTTGAATATTTTTTTTTGAAACGTGTGAAAAAAACGCAGTCGACACTTGGAGGCCATCATTTTGGACGTTATGGACTTCGAGGGCTGGGGCGAGCAGAGGGAGAGTCTGTTGTTTGGACGGGCGGCCAGGAAGGGTCCCGGCGAGGGCGAGGGTGGTGACGGCGGTGTGCTGCGGTTTGTAGCGGGCGGCGGTTTGGAGGCGACGATCCAGAAGCGGGCGGTACCTGTCGGGACACACCAGGTCGACTGGGCCAGCGATGAGTCGTATGGGATCAACATCAACAGGCTGCTGGACTCGCTGGACTGTGGCAGTACTACTACTACTACTGCTGCAGCTGCTACTGAACCACAGGTTGAGAAGGACACAAAGATGGATCAAATCTTGAATGAACTGCTAGTGGAAAAGTACAGACCTAAGAACTTCCTGGATCTGGTAGGGAATGAAAGAACAAACAGAAGGATCTTGTACTGGTTACGCCAATGGAGTCCGCTAGTGTTCAACGAACAACTTCCGCCAGCGCCATCTTATTACAAAGCCAAAAAACCCTACTCTGGCGAAAACGGTGGTGATAACGACGATAATGATTCAGACTTCTTGAAAAGACCTAGAAAGAAAATACTACTTATTCATGGTCCACCAGGTATAGGTAAAACATCTGTAGCTCATGTGGTGGCTCGACAGGCAGGTTACTCCATCACAGAGATTAATGCCAGTGACGAAAGAGTTGGACCAGATATGAAACAGAAAATCTTGAACTCACTTTTCAATAACTCATTAATGGATAAACCTGTTTGTCTTATAGCTGATGAAATTGATGGTTCAGTCGAATCTGGGTTTGTGAGAGTCTTGATCGATATTCTAAACAAAGACCAACGTGCTGTAAACCATTTAAAATATTCTAATAATAATAATAATCATTCTCGCAATAACTCGAGATCAAATCCAAGAAAGGGTAAAGGAGATAAACATAAATCACATATTCTTAAAAGACCTATAATTACAATTTGTAATAATTTATACGCACCATCGTTAGAAAAATTAAGACCATATTGTGAAATTATTTATATGAAGAAACCAATTGATAGTGCCATTCAAGAAAAACTTTCCAATATTTGTCAATTAGAGAAAATTAATCTTGATGTAAAGGAAATTAATAATCTTATTGACATTGCTCAAGGTGACATAAGAAATTGTATTAATAATCTACAATTTATGTCAAATATTGGAGATAGCTCCAAGAATAATTTTAATAACGATAATACTAATAATAAGAATAGTAGTTCAAATACAAATTCCAATAACATAAGTAAAGATACTTCAATACTCTGGTTTAAACTAGTCAATGATATATTTAAAAGAGACCCTCATCTTGAATTAAGGAAACAATTTTATGAAATTTTGAATAAGATTGAATCAAGTAGTAATTATGATAAAATTGTCCAAGGTTGCTTTAATTTATACCCTTTTGTAAAATATTCAGATAATGGATTAACTAAACCATCAGAATTAGCTGATTGGTTATATTTCCATGATTTAATGCATAAATCAATTTATGAACAAAATGGTGAATTAAATAGATATACTACTATAACACCATTAACATTTTTCCAAAAATTCAGCGATATTGCTAATAGAGATGATTTAAGAATTAAAAATTCAGAATTTGAAATTTTTGAGAAAAGAAAATTTAATTTAGACATGATTAAATCAATGATTAATAAAATATCACAATTCAATCCCAAACTATCTAAAATTTTAGATAATAACTCATTCATTTTTGAAATTTTACCTTATTTAAATCAAATTTTTTCCACTGATTTAATAAGAACCAAAGATATCAAACTAAAGAATGAATTAATAAAAAAATTATTATCATTATTGAAAGATTTCCAGTTAAAGGTGATCGATATGGAAAATGAATTATCTAATACTACAGCTAAAATATTAAGTATTGATTTACCATTTGATAAAGTAGTGGTTTTAGATGATAAAAAGATGAAAGATATTGCTATAAGAAGACCACATAATTTAAATTTATTATTAATTAAATTAGAGGAATTTAATGTTAAGAAAAGACATTTTGATAAAATTCTACAAGAAAAGGCAACATTAGAAGAAAATAAGAAGGCCAAAATTGCTACAAATTCACTGGATTTTTTCAAAAATCAGTATGATTCTCTCAACAAGAATCAACAATCAGTTAATGAAAAGTCAAATACTAATGATGATTCAAAATCAAATAAGAATAATAACAATTTTCTCAATAGAAGTTCATTAAGTCGTAAAGGTACTCCTGATAACGTTAGTAGTAACGATAATAATGATGACAGTAACAATCATGAACATATTCGTATATGGGTTAAATATAAGGCAGGGTTTTCTAATGCTGTACGTAAAAATGTTAGTTGGAATGATTTGTGGGAATAACTTCATATACTATTATTGAATCCATAGGAAACAAAGAAATGCATTTTCTTGAGTAATAAAGATGATAGAGTGCTTAAGATGAATTAGATATGCACGCTAGATGTTAAATATTATATACTTATGTATGTGTATGTGTGTATGTGTGATGTTAATGCAAATTACATATAGAAATGATTAATTTTAAAAAGGATTAGTCTGCTTTATATTTACCTATGTAACAAGTTTCGAGTACTTGTTCATAAGAAATCCAAGGATGATATTTATTAAACCATTTTAAACAATCTGGGTTATCATTTGGTTGTAATGAACAATATTTTAAAATAATATCAATACCACCTGGGTGGAAATTCATATAATCAGTTAAACAATAAACTTTTCCATTAATTACGCACCAAAAATCGCTGTTAATATCTTGATGTTTCTTTAAGATTTCTTTATTAATAATCAAATCTGGTTTTATTTTATATGTCGGGATACCAAGTTGTAACTGTTTTACTGATTGTGAATAATTAATGTTCAAAAAATTTGAATCTTGTAAAAGTATTGGTAATCCCGTAATTAATTGACCTTTAATACCCTTTGTAGCAACTTTTTCATGCCAATCTAGAGCACTAAAACCAGGTTTCAATTTAATTCTATTTTCTCTTCTTTTTATATTGGAGTTACCGTTCATAGTACTATCAGGAGTTGGTTTTCTAGCTTGGTCATACTTATTATTAGATGGTGATAAAAATGCGATCTGTGGTTTCTTGAAATTCATTGTTTCGAGGTAGTTCCAGCTGAAAGACACAGTAATATAAAATGCGTCGATAATATCATATATGATACCATATGTATATATATATATTTATATGGAGTGTTGGTATAAATGTTTAATTTTTATTGAAAACTTTTGTAAAAAATTTGGAATTCAATATTTAATATTGTGGCAAGTGACAAAGAGGAAGAACTAATCTTCATCGAAGAAGTCATCTTCTGAATCATTTTGTTCATTATCAGAGTTATCACTTTGCAATAACTCGTCATTGCCCTTCCTATTGAATATAATCTTTGTATTCTTTTGTCTACTTTCTTGTTTAGCGATACCGTTTAAGATTTGGACGATTTCATCTTCATTAATCTTGTGTCTCAATTGACCACTTCCAATCAGTTGTTTCAAGTAGTTTTCTACAGCCTGTTGTCTATCTGGTCTCACTAAGGCCACACGAGACAGTCTTTCTAAGGCACTAGCCTCCAAGAATGGGGCTAATGCGTTTGTGGAAGCAGTCGTGGAACCAGAATTATCGGAATTGTTGTTTCCTGCAGCGGGTCCGTCATTCTGTTTCAATTGCTGTAAACGGGCCTCTCTTAGGGCCCTTAGTTCTTGATCCATAGTTCTATGTATGCGCAGCAGAGAGAGAGTAGCCTTGGCAGCAAGCAGGAAAAGCACGAAGAGCAAGCAAAGCAAAGCGAAAGCGCAAAGGAAGACGAAGAAAGTTGAAAAACAACAAGAACGAAAAACAACAAGAACAAACAACAAGAAGGAAAAACGAACAAGAAACAACGAATTTACCGAATGGAAGAAATTTAAATTAATTTTTCAACTTTCTTCAATTTTAAAAAATATTTTCCACCAACGTCAACGGACAGAACCACCAAACGCAACTCGCCACGGGCAGATCGCAACGGGATTACACCAGAATGAAGAGGGAGAGACCCAAGAGGGCAACATCGCTAAATGTCGATTACGACTTGAAGAAGTCCAAAATCATACTACCGGAGGAATCACGTAAATACAAGAAGAGGAATAAACTGAATAACGGTACTGCTGCTAATGGAAATGGTAATAACAATAACAAGAATAAGAATAAGAATAATAGCAATAGTAGTAATGCTAATGGTAGTAGCAGTAAGACAAGTTTAAATGATTTAAACAACAACTTGAATCGTACTTTTAATAAAGTTAATATTCTGAATAACACTAACAAATTATTGAACAACACGCCTAAGAAATTTGTTGGTAGGGAAAACAAACCAATTAATGGTAAAAAGGATAAGATTGATCAAACTAAGGAAGGAAACTCGGCTATATTGATTGAATCAAATAGTGAATACGATCATCCAGATAATAAGCCAGGTAGTTTCTTAATAAAGGATAAAGATGGTAATGTTATCGATTTTGTGGATAAGAATTTATTAACAACAACACGTTTAAAATTAAATAATAAGGAGAATGCTAATACGAAGGATTTCCCGATGAATGGGCTACTTAATGCAGATAACGAAATTACCGTTAACGATGTATTAAGTAGAACTACAGGTTTACCACTAAGCTATTTCCCCAATGAAAAGATCAAGAAGGAAAGATTATGGAATTATAAAAAAATATTGAAAGAGGAAAAGAATGTTGTGAAAAATAGTATCAATAAATCCCAAATAGATAGAAATGATAACACTATCGGTAAAAAGGATAATTTATCTAGTGTATCATCAAATCCATCCATTATTTCACCATTAAATTCAAATAATAATTCAAATCTCAATATAAATAAGGAATTAACTATCATTGATTCAAAGCAAGAAAAATACAATAATGGATTAAAGACAAACGAATATAAAAAAGTCTCACATGAAAGTTGTTTAAGGCATGTCATAGGTACAGATCGTGATATATTGGATAATACAAAAGATATTATCATTAATCCAATACCGTTAAATAGTCATATTAAGTCAAAACCTTTAATATCGAAAAACAAATTATTTAATCAGGATTCCTTTAATGAAAACGATAATGATATAGATATGGACAACATCAACCCAAATAAAAAATTTATCAATAAAAATTCTTCAACAACACCAATAACTTTATCATCTACCCCTTTACCAGTAATAAAGGAAAATGCTGATACTATTGATAACCAACTAGATTTCGAAAATGATGATTTTTGTTCAACTTGTAAACAAAGTGGTTCATTTTTATGTTGTGATACTTGTCCAAAATCTTTCCATTTCTTATGCTTAGATCCACCAATTGATCCAAATAATTTACCAGAAGGTAATTGGTCCTGTATTAATTGTCAATTTAAATCCCAGAATACTTCAAATAAAATATTACAAATAAATGAAAGAGAATTCATTAATGATAGAAGAAAAATTGGTAAATCGAACATTTTCGATAAATTATTATTCCATTTAACTAGTATTAATTCAAAACAATTTAATTTACCAAATTTTATAAAAGATACTTTTAGAGACGTTAGAACTGGTGATAATTCACAATATACTGATGATACCGAAAAGATACCATTAACAGAAAGACAAATGTTTAATACGTCTTATGGTCAAAGTATTACAAAATTAGATTCATATTCACCTGAAAATCATTTTGATAATAATAATTATTTTTTAATTTGTTATAAATGTCATCAAACAAAACTTGGTACTTGGAATAAACCTGAAGATTCACGCCTTTTAATTAATTGTGATTATTGTGATACACCCTGGCATTTAGATTGTATACCAAATGTACCTCGTGCATCATTGAAAAATTTAGGTTTAAAATGGAAATGTCCATTACATGCCAATACCGTTAAACAAAGAAGATTAAACAAGAAACAACCTTATCTAGAACCATCAAACCAGATTGGATTTAAAAATAATGGTGACATTGAAATTGTATTAGATGAAATTGAAGTAAATCAAAAATATAACGATTGGAAAAAAATTGGTCAAATTAATCCAATACCGAAATTACCTGAATCGTCAATTAAATTTGATTTTATCTCGAAAATTTACGACTACAAAAGATTAATTAAAAGAAATGAAATAAAATCACAGGAAAATTTGATTGATAAATTAATTTATTTTGAACACTCAAATGCAAACGTGCGTGAATTATCATCATTATTATATTTTAAGTACTGTAATGACGAAAATAACAACATTTTTGAAAATTCAGTTGAAAATACTAATAATAAGAAAATGAGCAATAACATTTCAAATAAGAATGTTACTATGAAAAAAAATTGGAAAAAAATATGGGATTTTAAAGAACTCTGCCATATTGCCAATGAAGAAAACGATGTCAAAAAAGACAAAGAGAATTTAAAAGTTATTCATGATAATAAAATAAGTGAAATAAATGACGACGAGGATAATATGACTTTAACAACGAATGATATAAATCAACTCCTATTCATTAAAAAGATAATCGAATCCAAACCCAGAGAGGAAGTTATAGAATTTTTCAATTTAGCAAATAATTTACAACAATAATTTTTTTCACACATTTCTTCTTTCTAACAGACTAATCCCCTGAGTAGAAAGGATTAACTTATATTTTACTGCATAAATAATAAAGCATTGAAGAAAAAATATCCATTTTTCAGTATGAAATGGAAAACTTATATATTGATATAAAATAAATATGTAACTTATAAAAAACAAAAATGATTTTATTAGGAAGAATTTCAAGCGAAAAGAGCGATAGAAATTCAATTAGATATTAAACTTGATTCAGTTCGGTAAAAGAAGAGAAGCTATTTAATATCGCTATTGATTAGCTAATTATATATACCTAGAATACAATACTTCTCAGTCTTCGTCTTCTTCATTTTCTTTATAATCTACTTTTTTCCTTTCTCTCAGATTTGTCTTTCTAGCACTATAATATACTTGCTTATTCGAATAATTTTCATCTTCAGAATTGTCATCCCCATCATCATCTGCCTTTTTCGTTTTCTTGAGCTTCCTTTTTTTATTTATGTCATTGACAATAGCTTTATCATTGTATTCATTATCAAGCAATCTTTTTTGCGCCCTTTGTCTCTGGGTTTGCGATGCATGCAAAATTTTACCAACTTTCAACTTTATATTAGAAGTTAATAGTTCTGCATACTTCTCCTCAATATAGGTCTTAAATGAAGCTTGGGCATCTTCCAAAGAAGAAAATGGTTTGAATAAGTCACTTGGTAAATTCAACTTACCAGGATATTCTGAATGTTGCCAGCTTTTTTTCTTCTTTAATTGTAAAAGGATAATTTGTGATAATTCACAAGTTATGTACAATCTTTTATTATTAGTAATTTTATCATTTTTCTGGTGATCAGTTTCTCCTTCTTCTTTATCTTCTTTATCTTCTTCTTCTTGATCATTATCATCATCCTCTTCTTCTTCAATCATATCTTGATAGTTCTTCACCCTTTCGGATAAATAATATAACAGATTGAAATTTTCTTGTGAGGCTATAGAATCAAAATAATATACCAAATAATCTATTGCAGAACGTAACGCATTTAAATAATCTGCTTCAGTTCCATTTAGACCTTCTATAATATCGGGATGATGAGATATGGCATGTATTAATCTAGGTAGAACCCTCTCAAAAAATGTACCTCTTTTAAAAGATTCTTTACTTGCTGTATAATTTATCCATATTTTCATTGCTTTTTTAAGTTCTCCATCAGGCTCGTATGCTGTAAAGAAAATAAGTGGTAAAAATTTAATTGATATTAGTTCATTACCAATATAATCCTTCAAATTTTCCAAGAATAACTTTCTGACTTGTAAACATTCATCTTCAACCAAATTGACAAGTTTGATGACATCTGCAGTATCAATGAAATCATTGATATTCGATATTTTAGCCAACTTCAATAACTGTAAACCAGCACAATATCTTAATCTTGCTTGGAAACTCTCTGGAGTTGGAAAATTTTCACTATCAGTTTCTGGAATAATTTCACCCCCGGAAGAAATTAAATAGAAGAACAAAGCTACTGTTTTCTCTGTGAAAGCTCTCGCAAGTTCATTATTTTCAATTTCAGCTGCAGAAGCTCTCAATTTATTTGTTAGTAATTTCAAAGTGAAAATTTTAAGAGCAAGTGGTCTATATTTTTCCTCTTCGCCATCTAATAGCAAGTTATCATCAGTCCAAAGACTTTCTGTAGATTCTGTAATAGTAGCACCATTATTTGTAAGTAAAACTTTTTTGATCAAATAGCTGACAATTTCAGTGGAATGTTCATTCAAAATATCTGGATGAAATTTGAAAATTTCCATTAATAGAACAACATGAGTCGTAAGTTGAGCATGGGTATTGAGCTTCAAAGGTAAGATAGTATCACTGATAGTATAAAGCAATTGTTTGGCTTCAGATGATAGACAAATCAATTTGATTGAGTATTTAGCAATCAAATAGTTGTTATTAAAACATAGATCTTTCAATTTATTCAAAAAAACCTCATCTTCAAAATCAATTTCATCCTTTAAAGCTTTTACAAGTTTGTATAAAGTTTTAATGGTGTCTGTGAAAGATGATATTTTATCGTTATCTGTTTCTTGTTCATTATACTGTAAAACATTTTTTTTTAATTTTTTAAGTTGATCTTTGAAAGCTGTAGGATTTACAGCTGATATATCATCGAGTAATTTACGCTTTAAATCTTGTTCAGCAGGGTTGTTTGTTTCAGAGTAATCCAAAAATAAGTTGATATTCGAACTGTTATAAATTATTGGGGCTGCTCTATACAGTAAAATTTCTAATTGACTTGCGATATTTTTGGGTATGATTGTTGACACTGTTGGAATATCGTATTTTCTAAATAATCCAGGATCTCTCAATTTAGTTAAAAGCTTTTCAAAGCTAGTTTTCAAAGTGAATAGATCAACATCATTACGGATACAAGTTTTTATTAAGTTAAATATTTTTGGGTCATTGATTGTCGTTAAAGTGGTCAATGACTCCATTGCTTTCGTCTTATCAGATAAAGTAAAAGTTAGCCATTCAACAGTCTTGTTGTATTTGATCCTTATATCCATATTTTCATTTTCAGTGAGTCCAGGTTTTGAATGGTCTTTATTCAACATTTCGGAGAATTCAATGTATTTATTAAGAGCAATAGACATTTGCAGCTGCCTTTTATTGAATGCAAAAAAAGATGAAAACGCTTTTTTGTCAAAAGTAGATAGAACGTTCAGCAATCTGTCAACTCTTTTTTTATCATCCAATTCTAGCGGAAATATATATTTGAAAATATTTTGATCAGTTTGTTCATTGATATTAAGATCATTGATATAATACAAATTAAAAAGCGTTGATGGAATCGTTTCGACTACATCCCAAATTTCCTTATCTTCAAAATTTTTTTCAATATGTTTCACTGATTCAAAATAAAACTTCCCAATAGTTTTGATGCATAATTCTCTTACATCTCTATTTTTTTCTCTAGTTAACAGAATCAAAGATGTATAAACTGAAGGATCAGTAATGCCAGTCCAAATATTTTTTACATCAACTATATCAAATATGGTAACAGATGATTTCCTTACTATCGGATCGGAATCAATTAAGGCCTTAGTTAATGCCTGATTGATTTCTTTAGAAGAGTCATTTCTGCATGATAAGACTTCAGCTAAGCATTCAACCCACTGCACTCTTACAGATGTACTAATATCGGCAACTTTAGAAATCCAGACATTAAATGTATCCTCATTATTTGAAATAAAATTATTTTTAGAATCATCACTAATTAGATCACCTACTAATTTTGTTGCGGATTTTCTTATCATCTCTGCTGGTGATGATAATTCATGATGAACAAAACCTATTACAGCAGATACTAATTCAGGATCTGTTTCCCAAAGTCGCTTAACTAACTTATGCAATTTTTCAACGGTCTTGATTAGAACATAATTGTCAGTTTCGGTATCTGCTCCAATTTCTTGGCTTTTGGTTACGTCATATAAAATTTCTGAATAATACTTCGTCAATTGTCTGCTAATTCTACTAGAATATAAATCACATAATATCAACGTCAACTCGTAACCGCAATTCGAAACAACACCTAGACCTTTGGGCACTTCTTTTGGATTATATGTTAAGAATTTATTAAAGATCAGCTTCAAGATCTTCAACGGTACAGAATCAAATTCTGAGATTACCTCACCCAGTATTCCACCAATGGTTTTATATAACTTTGTTGGAAAAGATTTATTGTCATCATAAAAAATTTGAAACAATTCTTCTAGCAATTTATGTGAACTAGGCAGATCAGTAATCAAAACAATTGATCTATATTCAAGTAACTTCTTGATTAAATAAGTTTGTTGAATCAAATAGCCATTATCAGGATCACCCAAGTTTTCGAATTGCTGAAGGAAAAGTCTAAAAATATCATTGAGTTGAACATCAGTGAACGGTGCGTTTGGAGCATACAGTCTCAGAATATCACACAAACAACAACTAACATACGCTTTTACACCATTGTTTTTATGTCTCAACAGCTTTTTTTGAGATAGATCTTGGCAATATCTATCTAAACTACTCAAGTCAATGCTGTCTTGTATAGTCGTAGATAATTCTTCGTGTAAAGATGTGAGCCTGTTCAAGAGTTCATCGATGGTAATTGGATCTTCCAGTGTGGAAAGGATAGATTGGTTAAATTTCAGTCTATGTGAACTCATTGGCGATGTCATTCATATTTCCTCAATGAAATCAGTTATTTTTCATTTATTTACTTTTATGAAAAATACTGAACGCGTAAATTCCGATTAAAAATAAATATCTATCCTTGAAAAACTTTACGCGACGACATCGCGAACTTGCAATGCTAAAACGTACACACTAATCGATGCAATACCTTTCCATGATCGAGTGGATTTTACCCAGCAACTGCCGTGACATTATAAAAGTCTTTTTAAAACAATAGCAAGCTTACTACGTATTAGCTTTTTTGCGTCATATCTACCTCGATGACTTTTCTCTATATGAACAAAAGTTCAGCTAGCAACTAGCTATATTACGTTCAAAGAAGAAAACATACTAACTTGTCCATGTTTCGAAATACTTATCTATGCAGTCCATACTAATTCAAAGCTCACTAGTAATATATGAACTGTAAACAGAGGAGATAAAAATGGTGTCTTTGAACATCTGCTTTATGAAATTTGCGTTTGGTTATGCATGCTTTCTCCTTGGGTACTTCAAAATGGTTTAAGTCATTCCAGCAAAAAATTTAAGATAACAATGTCATTTTAATTGAAAAATGATTTCGCCCAGGATCGAACTGGGGACGTTCTGCGTGTTAAGCAGATGCCATAACCAACTAGACCACGAAACCATTGCTGAATTCTGTTGTAGAACATTAAAAATACATTTTCCATAAAAGAACTTAATAGAAGTTGCTAGAACATTCTATGACTGACTAATAAAGAATGCAACTTATCATCGTTGGATAAGAAATTATAGTGTTCCACAAGTCTAGAATATTCTATATTAGTAATGCTTCAGCCACAAAGCTGTTTCGAATTAATATAAAAGCTGCA
>JAMSGM010000075.1:0-57579 GCA_030462875.1 Grigorovia humatica
TAGTACTAGATTACTGATATGATCTCTAATAGCTCTTACGCTATTAGACCAACTTATTGATATCGTTCACGTGAGATTTTTCATCTCAACATCACTGCGTAACATCAGATTTTAACAAATAAAATATTTTTTAAAGTATTTTTATCGTCGTTCACGTGATTTATCAGTTTACTTTATAAAGTTTGATATTTATTTTCTATAATAGAATGTATTTGCTTACCGCAACGTTTACTTAGACGTCAATAATGATGTCTGAAAAAATATTTTTTAGGAAAGTATGTTGAGATTTATCCAGACGTCGATAATGATGTCTGAGAAAATAAAATATTTTTCAAAGTATTTTATCTTCTTTGATTTTATGTATCACTTTTATATAACTAACGAAGATGGTATATATCATTTATTAGTAATAAATGTAATTTACATAATCAATAAGTCTTTATCACGTAATAGTACTAGATTACTGATATGATCTCTAATAGCTCTTACGCTATTAGACCAACTTATTGATATCGTTCATGTGAGATTTTTCATCTCAACATCACTGCGTAACATCAGATTTTAACAAAGTATGTTAAAGTCCGATGTTACGCAGTGATGTTGATGTTGAGATTTATCCAGACGTCGATAATGATGTCTGGATAAATCTCAACATGGGCGAAAGTAAGAGGCGGGATAGATTGGTTCATATTCTTATTATAAATGTAGTGTTATGTACCCCACTCGTCAGTTATAATAGAACTAAAAACATAGCGTATTAAATACATATATAGAATTGAATTTTCTTGTTGGAGGATTTCTTATTATATACTACCCAGAATTTTCTCGACATCGACAAAAAGTAAATAAAGTTTCATTTTTTTCGTAACATCTATTATTTATAAAAGATATATTCCATCTTTGTTAGTTATATGAAAGTAATACATTAAATCAAAGAAGATAAATGAGTTTGAAAATTTTTTTTTCCGCAAACATCGTCATCGAGGCCTGAATAAATCTCAACGCATTCTAGGGCTTTTGATATCAAAGTTCTAGGTAATAGATAAGATGAAGTTTTCCAAGGACAAAGCTCCATTGTACGAAAAAAATGAATACATGATTTTAGTTTTAATATTAATGACATAAAATGCTGTAATAACACTACATATATCATAGAATACGAGCCAAGCTATTTAAGCATTACTCCTTTTAAGTTTGTCCACTAAGTCTTCACAAATACAGTTGCTATGAAATAGCCAATGTTGTTTAATCCAGTCTGGAGAATCCCTACAATTAGTTATTATGTCGGTGCTGTGTTTGTGCTTTCGTTACAATCCAGTGGCTGCAGATGATAGCATATATTAATTAATACAGTCAGTTTGATATATAACTCAAATGTAGAATATGTATTAATGGAAATCAAAAATATGTTTGTCTAGCCACTGAGACCAAAACAACATTAGTTAAGCCAAAATCAATGCCCGCTTTATCGATCGCATCTACAATAAAAACGCTTTTTCTGATTACTTTCTCAAGGACCAATTTTTGAAAAAAGCTATAGATTTAAAATTCCCTGCCAGTGTCTTGATGACTATTGATAAAAGGAAAATGACTCTAAGGCTTTTCTCCATTGCAGTAGTCATCTTTGTAGGATCAAAACAAAAAGCAAACCGACTCACTCCTAAAAAAGGCTTCTGGGCAAATTTATGAGTTCTATATTTCCTGAAACTAAACTTCGGTTTATAGAATCTCCTTTCTATACAATGGGGGAGAATCTGGAGTCAAATAATTGAAGAACTTTGGACCTAGTATATTTTTTGCTATGGCATGATGATCAAAGATATACTTTCAATGACTAGCTCTAATCAAATTTATTAGTAACTTGCTTACCAAAATATATGCGACGACTAAGTGTAAAGTTATACGAAGAAATTATAACAATAATGTCTGAATAGGTGAATTATCTTGCAGAAACTCCTGTGTATATTGCTTTGAATCCTAGCCTAATGCATGATGACAAGGTTAATTCAAAATTTTAAAGGTGCTTTTCTAACATTGCAGCCAAATTTCTTTTTTGGAACCTGAAGTTATATTTATGTCCCTTTCCTGAGTTATTCGAGTTGGTTCTAATGAGATAGAGTATTAGGTTGAGAGTGTTTCAAAAATAGTTTTTCAATACGAGATGTCTCACCACACATTTTCTGATTCATCTTTTAATCGTTGAACTCTAACCTGTTCCCAGTCTTGATTGTCTAAGCCTTGTAAGCGATAATATTCTTCTTTGATATCAAATTTTCTTTGATTTTGTTTTAGTTTTAATATCTCGTCTTGACTTATGTCTTGGATCCTCCGATCTTCACGTTCAAACTTTATGCTCAAAAACTCCGTTAACCAATAGGAGCCTAATACTACCATACTACAAAATGGAACACCGAAATACAGAAAAGGTTTGCTTCTCAGAAGTTTTATATATTTACCGTTAAAACTACGCTCAAATGACTGCTGCTCTTTCTTTGTCCGGAATGTTCGTTGACTAAATGGCATAAGTAAAATATAAAACTATGTTTACCAAGCTCAGTAAGTCTAATAAATTTAAAATTGAGTGCACATAACTCTTTTTCCAATGAATTAGAAAAAAAATAAAAAAATAAATATGATTGGATTTTATGAAGGTATACCTGCTATAAAAAATTATACAGTAAATTAGCAAATAAGAAAATAAGCTTGGATATTATACATTTATGTTTATCATAAGGCGAAGATTGAGACTACCAAATGGATCAAAGCTTTTAGATATTTTTAGACAAGATACATTGTCGCCATTTAAAATCACATTACAGATAATTCTACTGCAAATATTTTACTATTTTACAGCATCCGTTCTTTTTTTCATATGGTCTAAACTAGAGGGTCATAGTTTGGATTTCAAGAATTGGTTATTCTCGTTTAAGTACGTGGATTTTACCAATGCATATGGTTTAACATTATCTTTTCTATGGCTTTTAACATCTTTAATTTGCGTTATTTTTTTGACTGTAATTGTCGGTAGAAGTAAATTAGCTTGGGATTTTGCTATAACAGTCCATGCAATCAACTTCATTGTAGTTGTGATGCATACTTACCAAGTTCCAACTATTGAATGGTTTTTGTTACAATTTTTATCTTCTTTGATTTTGGTATTTTTAGGTACATGGACATCAAGATGGAGAGAGCTTAGAGACACTTTTTTTGAGGGGATGGTAGAAATAAGCAATATGCCAGCAATTGCAGATAATATAGACTCATCCAATAATGCAGCGGATAATTATATACCGATGAAAGACCTAGAAAGTCAGGTGTAACTCATATACTCATAAATACTTAATAAACAAGATTAGACAATTTAGTTAGGCAGTTTGTTAAGTAATAAACAAGTCCTTTTACTAGCTTGGCAGTGTCCGTAATTTTGACAATTTCAGTATCATCTGGAAAAACAAGTAAAGTAAATAAACCATCGTTTTTTTGATAACTAAATACATTATAGAGTAAAAACAGCTTCACATTTTGCAATGGCAAAAAAAAGTGGAAGACTGTTGATAGAAGTACGTCATCGAAAAAAAGAGTTGCATTGAGAGCATTAAAACTACATTGCTATGTATACATTTATCACATGAAATTCATAACACAAAGAGGTTCAATAAAAGTCAAAATTAGATGATGTTTGAACTTTTCACTATTATTTGCAAAAGCTATGCAATTTTGATGTTTTATTGCGATATATGCTTTAAAAGAAAAAAAATTATGCATCTCAGAATGTGCCGCTAGGTGAGTTCAAACCATAACGTGTATTGAAAGAATTAACTCCTGATTTTAAATGACTAGAGCAATGCACAAGACAAGATTGTCAATCAAAATATCAAGATAAGAACTTCGACGGCTATTTTCAAGGATCACTTGAAAATAAAACAGAAGACAGTGCTTTTCAAGATTAATATTTTATTTTTTTGCTCCCTCTCTTTGACTATTAGCTTATATTATACCTTTCGAAGTAATTACCTTCCTAGACTGCCTCCAATATAAAACTTTTCCATTAGCTAACTCATATCCTGTTTCTAATACTGCATGGTGATCAAAATTGACACATCCTTTTACTCTGGATGAACACCATGAGCATTGTTATTGATAAACTTAATTTGAAGCTTTATAATTACACCCCATGATAAATGTAGCTAAAACTGAAGCAGTTTAAAATCTTGTGTAAAAACTGGTTTAATTTAAGCAGGGTAAATTAGGACCGATTTAAAAAAAAATAGCAATCTAAATAAAGTGATGCACTTGTAGCTGAACACTCAATCTAGGGACAATTTTTACGTCATCGTTAAATTCAAGTTCTGTTTGTGGTTTACTAACATTCTTTTGGAAATACATATTTACGTCTATATTCAAGCGGTATATCGGCTAACACAATGTCAGTAAATTCATTTGAAGTGCAATTATTTCTTTCAAGACCGTACCTGACGAAAAATCAAATTTTGTGTGCTCAAAAGAATACAGTCCTTGATCGCAGGACTTACAATAGGAAAAAAATTGTAGTCATACGATTTTTGACGGATTTGTGTTTGCAATTGAAATTTCCTCGAAAAACTTTAGAGACTGCCGTATATTTTTATCAAAGGTATCATTTATTCAATAACTTTGAAACGGAGCTATGCTATGAGATTGCTACTAGTTGTTTGATTCTGAGTTGCAAACAAGTTGAGACTTTTAAAAAAACAAACGAAATTTGCTCATTGTCATTAAGATTGAGGAATGTTTCAAATATTGCATTCGAATTGTTGGAGAACTTCAAGAGAAGATTATTTCAAATCGAATTGAGAGTTTTAGAAGCATGTAACTTTGATTATAGAATAAATAATCATAGTCATATAGAGGATTTTATCATAAAAATTGGTAAAAAACTTTCGTATGATTTTTATATTTGCTTTTTAGCATGGATTATTGCTTATGATGTGCTTAAGCTTGATATACTTCTGTCGACCCCTCCACATTCAATAGCACTAGCGACGTTGAGGGTTGCCTGCCAGCTACTCGATCGACTTGATTGGAAGCCTGAAAATTATGATTTAATAAACAGTAAGCCAAGCACTGTTGATGATGCATATTTTGCAATCGTAAATTTTTACATCAATTCATATGACCTTTGTGATTTGAAAAATACGTTACCTGATTTTGTCACTTCATTAACAGTTGAAAAATTTATTTTAATCAAAAGCCGAAGTGGTCCAGAAGTAGTGCTACCGGATGTTCCTTCTGAACTTACGACCAATGATGCATACATTGCGGAGTCCAGAAATTATTCAACTAGAGAACGGAGATATATTCTTTCATCAAAAAATATGAAAGAAGAGGTGGATACCTTAAATAAGAAAAATTAAATTTCTTGATATATAGATGCACTATTTAGGTTAGAATAGAAGACTTTATAAACTTGAAAGAAGATATTTATACCGATTTTTTCTTAGCGGGTCAATATCAATTAGTTTTTTCAAATACTCTTCAGATAGTCGTCTGATTTTTAAGCCTCTTGAAAGCTGTAGTTCTTCAATTTCAATTAATATTTTTAAGCACCAAACGTTTTCTTTATTCGAAAATTCTTTGTCATCCAAATTAATCATTTGGATATTCTCTTTCAATTTTTCTAAAAAGTTGTTGTATCTTGTTTCTTGTAGAGTTTCTTTTACGAAGTCATTTTTAATAAACCATTTGAGATAGAACCACACTGACTGGTCTTCAGCATCTGTGAAGATTGCATTAGTCAAATAATCGATCTCATGATTGACGAATGATTCCTTATTGTCGACTTGATCACTTTTGAACATGGAATTGATTATATGTACACGTTGATGCCAGGCAGAAAAGTTTGATATATCATTATTTATTTTCTCTGTTACATATTCGAATTCATGAGTATCGAAGCTTGTGTTGGTCAAGTTTTCCAATTTTTTTACTATCATCCTTCTGTAATGCCAACCATGGAAATTTCTTGAGTCCATCTTCAACAGAGTATTTACTATTGAAAACTCATTTTCCCAAATTTGGGCCGACAGTTCAGGGATTGCCTCCAAAATCCAAATCCTGTAGCTCCAAATCCAATAAACTTTAGGAAACTTTTTCAACTGCATTAAAGTGTATCCAAGTTCTTTCTTCCAGAAGTCGTCGTCCAGTTCCTCTTTCAACGCTAACACAATTTCCCTTCTATAATTCCATATGGTGTTGAATTCAGCATTTAAATTCAAAAGTTCGGAGGTCAAATTTAATATTTCATTTGAATAAACTTGTTGAGTTTTGTAGGTCAATATTTTTTTAGTTAAATTAGTATAGTATTCAATTTTCTTCTCATCATCTTCTCTCTTTTTTCTTCTTAATTCCCCAGACAATTCTCTCCTTTTGATACCATGTTGCATGATTTAAGTTTTAGTCTATGAAGAAATGATAAGTTCGATTTTTGACTTCAAAAAAAAGATGTCGATAAAATTTCACATAAGTAAAGTTCGTAGTTTGTGGACAAATGCCAGAATCTCTCACCCTCAAAGGGTCCACAAGAACCGTCACTGAGTTCTTTGAATATTGTATCAACTCAATTCTCTATCAACGAGGTATTTACCCAGAAGAAGATTTCAATAAGGTGAAAAAGTACGATCTACTATTGATGAAAACCTCGGACGATGAGTTAAAGAGCTATATCAGAAAGATATTGATACAAGTACATAAATGGATGACAGGTGAAAAATGTAGTAAAGTTGTGATTTGTATCGTGAACAAAGAAGATGGAGAAGTTGTGGAAAGATGGGCTTTTGATATAATCAAGCTTTCAGAAATGAACACTGATGAAAATTCTGCTGAAACAAATGAAGATATCACAGCAGAGAAAACTCAGCAGCAAATAAGAGCCCTGATAAGGCAAATAACAGCGAGTGTTACGTTTCTTCCCGAGTTAGATGGAGACGGTCGTTACACTTTCAATGTTTTAGCATACACCGATGCTTATGCTAAAGTCCCTTTAGAGTGGGGAGATAGCAGTAGTAAGGAAATTGTAGATGGAGAAATTTTACAACTCAAAAGCTTTTCAACAAACGACCTTAAAGTTGGAGCTGAGGTATCGTATAAGTACTAAAAGTTATACTCAAATCCAAGAAAAGGTCTATAGCAAGAACCAACCATAGCTATTAACGATTCTTGACAATGCTTTGTGCATAACTCTTCAGTATTTTTACGGAACTGAAAACTGAGCAGTTTGACTGAACAAGATATGTGGTTTCTAAAGCCTTATTTGACAGTAGCACTGACTAGCACGACTCTAAAACAGAAAAGGTGCTATACTTGTAACAACTTTCACTGCTTAAGAATAAAGGTGAATGTATTTTACTATTTGTGATATTGAATTACTTTCGCCGAAAATTTGTATAATTAGTAAATGCAAGAGTTTGCATGAGGCTTTTGCTAATATCTCATGATATCTCTCTATCAGAAGCGAGTAAATGTGTCTTGTCTTGCATTTATATCAATCACGAAAATGACCTTAAATTATACATATATTTTTACTATATCATATTATTTGAAAAGAGATACCTCATACACTCGGTGATTATGTAATTGATACAATGTCATACCTTTCAAAACGCCAAATTATGCTTAGAAATGCATCAGGAACATAACGTCTCTTATATAATTACAATTATGAGCTCCTGTCACAAGCGAATAGTTCATCTCAATTTCAATCAGATTGGAGATTTCAAAGCTTTAAAGTACTATGTCTACTTAGTGCGTTAATTTCATGTCTTCAAAATTTTGAGTCAGAATAAAGTAGAGAAGATATATAATAATATAAAACCATTATTAACTTTTTATTGGGAAAATTCAGTTAGATTTATAGCGCACGTTGTCTTTCGATGTGTAACAATGGATGGAGAATCGTTGGGATAAGTACCTTTAACCATCAAGAAGCTGAATTTATTCCTTGTGCTCCAGTTCATACCCTTAGGTGTCCTTGTGCATTTAGGTAGAAACTAAAAAAAATAAAGTTTGTTGATGATAGTGAAATCTCTCTAGAAATCAACCACTTGAATAATCTCCCAAATCCTTCATTTTCGATGAAAGGGTGGGTAGAATTAAAGAAACTGCTCCTAAAGCACTGAAGCAAAGAGCACAAAATCTCTGGTAAATATCTTGAGGTATTTGCATGGTATCATACAAGATAAACAATCAGATTAAATCTTCAAATGCGTTTTTTGACTAAACAACAAGCATGGTGTTGATATGACATTGTTAAAAGTAGAAATATTGCTATTGTATAGAAGTCTAGTAACATACTCTTGATGAACTAGGTTACCTACACAGCTGTTAAAGTAGGATCTACCAATTTTGAAAGCCGCTGAGAACAACAACGCAAAGGACAACAACGAAATGGGGTATCTTCATTTAGTTTATCAATCAAGTTTATTCGTGTCAGGAGTAAATCAGTTCCTACTACTAAACATATCCCATATCTCATTATCATCACGAGCCATTGCTTGACGATATACTATTGAAAAAGAAAGGGAAAATGCCCACAAATATCGTTATTAGCGACGTGGTGTTCCACAGACTTTAGATAATCATTTACATACCATCCACCTATTGTGACCATATTTTCATCTAAATCGCTTAGTCTCAAAAATACTATATAGGTACTTCCATTTAACACCGCTAAATTATTATCAAAGATATTAAAAACTAATGCTCTGGGGGAGGTTCGAACTCTCGACCTTCAGATTATGAGACTGACGCTCTTCCGACTGAGCTACCAAAGCATATACATTTTAATTGTATGTCAGACTTGGCTAATCAAAGTGCAAACAAACAATTATTGTTACTATTATTATTATATGATAACATGTTGGAATATAGTGGAAGCTACCAGATTCCTGGTTGAGTTTACTCATCTTAGAATTATAAATGGAACTTCTTGTCTTAAAGTGCATATAAAATGTAATATATAAAAGACGAAAATATTTTTCATTTTTTCGAAGTCATCGCGGATTTTTCACAAAATCCGGTTAACAGAAAAATATCTCTTTATAAAACAATTCATAAAATATATGATTGACACTTGATAATATCAATTTACTCATATATTCCAACATAAAGGTATATTAAAATTAATTTTTGTGAAATAAAGATCAACTGAGGAAGTTTTCGAGCATAAACTATATTATTTCTGGTTCTTTATATGATAATATCCAAGATTACTTAGATGTTTTTAAAAATGAAGGATAATGGAAAGTACAATAATATTTATGCTGCTACAATAAAAAACTAAAGGCAAACATAATTCTGCAAGGTATTTTTCTAAACTACGAAATAAACTTTAGTGAAATCTCGATCTGGTGTTCAAATCAACATGTTCATCAATGAGATTCAAAGAAAAGTGGAACTAAAGGTGAATAGAACGTAGTAGTGTACTAATTATTATTAATTTTTTTTTTTTTTTACATAACCTCACTCCTTGGTAATAAAAAGAAAACCGGAAGTTTTCAGATAGTTCGACAGCCTCAACAATGAATGCTAAGAAACAAAGCGATTGATACATTGAAGAAAGCTCAGTGGGTAGTTAATAACTTTGATAGAGATTTATTAGAAATTTTCAAAAATGTGTCACAATCTATGTTCGTGTTGATTTTTTTTCTTTTTTTCTTAAATGAAAATAAAAGAAAAAAATCGTAAGGTGTTTTTAACAATAAATTTATACTGTCCTAAATAATGTGAATATATATACTACAAATTTGTATTTAAATTTCAGATTACTATAATATTGTAAGAATTTACTAAAAAGTAAATTATTTTCAAAAAGTGTCTACGTAAATCCCTGTAATTTTTAATACTATTTCTTAATTTTATTCCATCTTCTTCTAATTTGATTATATTGGAGTCTCAATCATAAAATCACATGAGGCGTTTGATGAACTATCGTTTGTTGAGAAACTGTTCTGTTCATTAACATTTCCAATAGTTAATTTATCTTTATTTATCTTCTCTAATTGTTCATTCCAATCCATTAATTCAAAAATTAATCCCATATTGGGACTGATATCTTTAGCGATAGATTTCAATTTACAATAAGCATCATTTAAATTCAAATCAAAAAATCTCATAATATATGCAACAATTAATGAAGCTGATCTTGAGACACCACATTGACAATGAATTAAAATTTTTTTATTTTGTAATGATGCTTCGTTCATAATTGTTGTCAATCTATCTAAATCATCAGAAATTTTAGATCTATGTGACCATTGAATATGATAATATTTAATTTTATCAAATTTATCTTTGGGTAATTTGTCATATAAATTTGGTATTTCTTCAGCAACATTAATTATTAAATCAAAATTTAATATTTCATCTAATTTTGGTTCAGAATAAAGGTAAATATTCGGTGGAATAACTAAGAGAGGTCCATTTGGGTAAGCATTTTTTTTGAACACTTCTTGATAAATTAAATCTGGATCTATATTTTCATTTTTCGAAGGTAATTTGAATTCAGAATTGGGAAAAACCCATGCAGTTTTATCAGGTACTACAATATTTGTTTTACTAAAATTATTATTATTATTATTATTATTTGGAATATTTACAATAGGTGCTAAGGTATTTATAGTGGAAAAAGTTTGTGATCTATTTCTTTTCAGTTGCGATACAGCTGATGTATTAATTGATAATGATAATGAATGATTTCTGGAAAGTTTTGAATTTTTATTATTACCACTATTGATCAAATTTTTACTTTTATTTGAAATTTCAGCTGATTTTGTGGATGGTAAACAATATATTGATGCCTCACTTTTATGATTTAACAAAGATGGTCTCTTAAAGATTTGTGACGAATCTGTCTTAGTTGTAGGTGACGGTATTTTGAAACATTGCAATTTTTTAGATATGTTTATATCAATTTCATCAATTTGAGCTTCCTTATTAATTGCATAACTTTCTTGAATATCATTATTATCAGCAGAACTATCAGCAGAATTATTATCAAGACAATAAGTGTTTGATTGAAGCTTGTTGAATCTAATTTCTTTATCAATATTGAAATCTGAGTCATGAATATGTAATGATAATTTCTTAGTGTTTCTCTTTTGTAATAAGCCAGAAAATTTTTGCTTTGTTAGCATTGGATATGAAGGTACTGGATCGTGAGACATTTTTTTCGAATTAGGATCTTCTCTTGAGACATACAATATGGAAATAGTTATTGAACTCTAAAGCAAAATGGTGAAAGTAATGCAATGTGGAAGCGAAAAAAAAAAGCTGTAATGTAATAACAACAAATTTCAAGTAGTGCACTTATCGAATGGCAAAAGATAAGACACGCTACTTACTTCAACGGAAAGAAATCTGACAATATAAAGATAGAATATGGAAGAGATTCAGGATTGTGTTTCCAATCTCAAGTTTTGCCTCAAAAAAGAAGCCAAGATGAGAATTTCACCTGTCTGAAAAAGGAAATGTTTCACAATTGAGATCTGACCCGAAGCTCCAGTGCACCACTAAGCTAGGGTTAGCAATAACGACAACAGCGTGAACTATGGTAACTGTTGGTACAATACCCGGAGATATACTCAGAATCTAGCAAGAGTTCAGCCCCAATAGGTGATTTCCCTGAGTTTTAACTACGGCCGTTTTTTCTCGACTGCGGAACTTTTTTATACCGCGCTTTGCCGCTCCGTGAGCGGATGCTAAAAATGGAAGCGCAAGTCCCAAACGGGCCACCCGTCCCAAAACGGGCGTCGAAGGGCCTATACAGGTCTCTTGCGGCATCCAGCTGTGTCCACAAACTGTCACAGACTGCCCCATTGGTCATTATGCTTGTCCTGCGTGGATTGCATGTCTGTGGCTACCATGGCAGACTTGTATCGACAAGTCCCATGTCAACAACGATCAAGTTCCCCCCGACCTTGTAGTCCACGCGTAAATAAAACGTCTCTCTCACTAATATCAAGGACAACATAAATTATTCCGCAGCTTATATACTCTATTGTTACAGACTTATTTACGTAAAGATGTGTCAAAGTATCACATAATCAAGAATGCATCAATCTAATAAACTTAAAGAAAAAAATCTAAAATAGCCCAGAAGCAATAATGCTAATACTTTCCTGTTCCACGTTCTCCTCTGAATGCATTTCACCTTTTTGAACAGAATCATAATCTTCGTTGACATTAGTAGTTTTCTGTACAGTTAATGTCTTTTCATTCTTGAAAAACGGTATATTATATTTGACAGTACCTTTCACCACTAATTGATAATCGTGCTTAATTAACTTTCTCCAACGTGAATTTCCCTTATCCGCTTGTGAATCTCCAGGTTCTAATATTTTCAATGTTGTCATTGAAAATGAATAATGTCTGTTTAAAAATCCACCATCAAATTTTAATGGTGCATCTAATTTATCTACCGAGCCTAATAACATAGCTTCTGTACCTAATACCTCTTCACTTTTAGCAAAAATATCTAATTGAACATCACTAATTATAATGGCGAAAAATCCAGGATTAAAAGCTGTTGTCGTCATATCAAATATCAATTCATCCGCACTTGATATAATATTATCTAATAATAAAATTCTTAGGTCTTGTAATTCTTTATTTGTTGCTAAAAGGAAACCAAATAAGAAACCAGTACTTAGTAAAGATAAAACGATAAATGAAAAATAAATAAAATTTTTAAAACGACTCCAATGTGATTTTTTAGTTAAAAAATTATGTGGTGATAAACTAACATCATTTCTTGATATCCTTTTCTTAGCATTGGGTCTCAATGGTGTATTTTCATTAATAAAATCGTTATTAATGCAATTATTTTTTTTATCGTTCAACATCATATATTGATAATAATCATTATTCTTACCCATATTTGGATAAATATTAGGATGATTGTCTTTAGTCGGTGTCCGTATATATAAATTATCAGCACCATTATCTAATAACATATCATCTTCATCATCTTCATAATCAGATATTTGAGGCCTAGCTTCTAAATCTGATCTAGTGTTATAATAAAACGTTGAATGCAAATCATCATCATCTAATCTTTCTCTATCCTTATCAATTCTATACTCAGGAAATTCTTGCTCTTCATCTTCTTCTCTAATTATGCTTCCATGATCAAAATTATTGTTGAAATTTCCTGGTGAACCATTCATACTAATGGTATTATGCTTTTTAGGGTCACCATATATGAAACTATTCATCTTGATACTATTTGAGGGATAAAATGCTGCACCATTCAAATTAGTAGAGTTAGTAGAACTAATATTTCCATTATAGTATTTCACTGAACCATCGTTTATATGATAATTGCTATTATAATATTCAGGAAGTTTTTGAGAATTGAATGATGCTAAATTTGCCAAATTATTATTATTTGATTTATTTGTTATCAAACCATCATCCGCCTGTTCAATATAATCCTCTAAATTAACATTATCAGGAACACCAGAATATCTTCTTAGTTGTGTACCATTAGTGTCAAAAATCTTAGATACTGTGGTACGTAAGACCCTTTTGCTTTCTGGATTCTTAGTTGGCCGTAAATTCGGATTCGATGGTACAGTACTCATTTGAGACTGCCTGTTGATTGATCCCATTGAAAAGTTATTAGTATTACCATTATTATTAGTATTATTACTACTACTACTATGACTATTAGATTTACTATTATCGTGGTAGTTAACATTTTCATTATTGTTATTTATTCTAGTTAACGAGATACTACTCAGCCGTTTATCTGGTGATCTTGTATTGTGTTGTTCAACCATGAATGAATGAACAGACTGTATATCATTTTGCCTATCTCTATGATTAATTGATCTCATACTTGATAAATCATCTATATGTGACAACGCCAAATTAGTATTAAGGTTTGAACTTAGATTTTTATCAATGGATACTGACGTGACTATATTATCTGGGTTAGCGGTAGTATTCAAACTAGAAGTGGCATTAATGCTAGTTACTTGATTTTTACCAGTTGTTGTACTTTGGAAATGGTGGGGCATAGTATGAGTTCCACTGTAAGCTAATATACCACCAGCACTAGTATGTCTACTGTTTTTCAGTCTTCCCAAGATTTTTTTATTTGTGTTCAAAAGTGGTGCACTCATTTTCGAAGATACCCCATGAGGCTTGTTATTGATGTTAGTATTAGCAGTCATAATGTTATTATTACCAGGAGTGGGAAGATTGTTAAGGTTATTAATACTAGCACTATTATTGTTAATATCAAATTGTGCAGAAGCATTGTCATTGATATTTTGTATGTTATTCGAAGATAGTATGGTGTTACTTGCGGTTGGATAAATTAAATTCTTAGTTGAATTAGCAGCTGATTCATAAACAAATGTTTCCTCTGAGTCACTAATTTCATTTTCACCAACAGCCGATGCCAATCTAGCAGCAAAAAATTCTGTTTTGTTAGGCTTTTGTGAGCTTTCTAAGTCATTTGGTGATTTACTTCCAGCATCTTCCTCAATTTCTTTTTCGGTGTTTTGTTCACTTAAATCACTCTTTTTTTGACGTGCATTGATACTAGTTATTTTTTCTTTATTTTCAGCAGAGTTAGCTTTAATCTTTCTTTTAATTTCGTTTGTCTCAGCACTTTTAGTTGAACTGATTGTACTATTTTCGATATTATTTCCAGGACATTTCATGCTTTTTTTTTCATGATTTGATAAATCAAAGTTTTTCGATGATGCACCTAAATTGGTATTTGGAATATCATTTGCATTAGAAACCACTTTGCTCATCACACGATTAATACTATTACTCTTAGAATCTATGCTACTTTTATTTTCTTCGAGATCTAAAGTATTCTCCTCAGTTTTATCACCGGATGCGGGTTTATTTTCGCCCTGATTATTACAACTGTCGATGCCTTCATCATTTTCACTATTCCTAACAAGTTCTTTTGAATTCTTCATACTGTCAGTTATTTTCACCTGATTTTTATCAGTCAGTAATAAATCTCTTGAATTCATTGTTGTAATTAGTGGTCTTTCAATGATTTTTGTGACGGGCCTTTTGGTGACCAATTTAGTTTCATCTCTTTCATTGTCTTCACGACTGTTGTCAACTTCATCAGTTGTAGGATTATGTTCCGATAGATTGCTGTCCTTATGAATTATTTCTGAATGCTTTTTACTTACTTTGATCTTTTCTAATTTTTCGTCATTTTTATTGTGAGTATTTTGACGCCTATCATTGGCTTGGTCACTGCCCTTGGTAGCAGTATTACTAATAATGTTTTTGTGGTCCGTTTTAGCTTTGATATTCTTTGAATCGATCAACAAGGAACTTTTTCTATTCTTAGAAAAAACTTGGTTCGGTTGTGTAGTTAAGGGTAGCGGGTTATTATCCACCAGGTTACTATTATTATCAATATTTTCATGCATAGACTTATCAGTATCAACAATAGTTGTTGAACTCAAAAGGTTTGATGGATTGATTTTTAGTGTTTCATTTTTCGGTTTATGACATATTTGATCAGTTTGGTGATGATTATTTTTACTTTTCGCTAAAGCAATATTGGTATTATTAGGATCATTAATAATATCAGGATTAAACTTATGAGTACTAACGTTATTGACTAAACTATTTGAATCATTAAGCTTTAAAGAACTTGCAAACGCGGGTTCTGAATTATTTGCTATACTGTCTCCTCTATCTTCATTAATTCTTACGCTATTTGTCCTACTAGCGATATTTGTGGCGTTGCTTTTCATGCTCTTGTTAATGTAATTAATGTCCTCACTATTTATCAAAGGTGAATCTTTAGCAAAATTATTATTAGTATTAGAACTTGTGTCACTTTTCAATATTAGTAAATTGGTAGAGTGTACGTCAATTGGTGGAATATTATTTACATTGGTATTCAAAGCCGGTATTGGAATATTATTGGGGATGCTATTGTTATCATTGACCTTATTATTATTAGTATTACTACTTATAAGAAGCGTTGATGGAACAGTATCAACTGTTTCAGTTTCCACTATAAAGTTGTCAATATTTCTACTTAATTCCTTATTAGGAGCGATAGGGTTCAGAAAACTAGTATTCGTGTCATTTTTATTAGTAATTTTGATATCGTTCATTCTGGCACATTTAGTTATTGATACTAATTATTGCCTCTCAAATCGCTACGCTTTAATTGTTAGTTTTTAAGTTCTACAATTCACGTTTTTGTAAAAAACTGAGATAGCCCTAATGCATTTGTTAATACCCTAATTATTGAGACCTAAAACAATACATCTTTTACGAAAATGATGAACCCTAAGGGTACTTTGCAAACCTATGAAAGGTTTTAGGGTTTAAACAAGGGTTGTAATTTTGTTGAATTGTGAGGAGTTTCGAGACAATTTTAAATCTTCAGTTTTGATTGAACCAATTGTATTTCCACTTTGGTTGGACAAACTTTCAGAGTTCGCTTAGTCAAAATAATAGATAACATAAAATCTTTAAAAGTTCAGAATAGTTATATTAAATTCTACAAATAGCGTAAATATTCGTTTTAACAACTCACTTCTCCTTTAAGAATGATGCAACCTAAATTTAATGATATCTTTAAAGATGTTAACAGCTTATTGAATAACGATTTTTATCATCAATTACCAATTCAATTAGAGTTTAATACTGTTACACAGAATAATATCAATTTTAAAATCAATTCTAAACAGATATTATCTGAGACCGTACCAACTACTAAAGTTGTTGAAAGTAATGGTAATGGTGTCATTGAAAAACAAAATGATTCAGTGACACCTATTCCAAATTCATCTTTACAAACTACCATGGAGTCTAAAATTGTTGATACTAAAAATGGATTAGTTTGGACTCAAAATTGGTGTAATGAAAATAATAATTTATTAACAAAATTACAAATTAACGATTTGACACCTGGTTTAACTACTGAATTATCTACATTTTTCAATTACAAGTCAAATAAAATATTTCCAAATACAATTATTGGTAATATTAATTTTCAACAGAAAAACTATTTCAATTCAAATGGTATATTTACATTAAATAATAATGGTATGACAAAATTTGTTGGTGATTTTACAACTAATTATTTTGGTATTGTCTTAGGTTCCCAATTTGGTTATAATATAAATAAAGGTTCTATTAATGATTATTCAGTAGCTATGGCATATAAATCAGTTGATTATTCTGTTGGTGTCTTACTAAATAATAAAAATTTAACTAGTTTATATTTTAATCAATTGATTAAACCAAATTTAGAAATTGGTTCCAAGGCAATCTTAAACAAGGATTTCTTGAATAATTCCAATTTCGATAATAATTTTGAGTTTGTAACTAGATATTTGCCTGATGCAAATTCACAAATGAAATTTAAGGTTTCAAATATTGGTTCAGTGTCATTATCATATAAACAGATGTTAAGACCTGGTATCACCTTGGGTATTGGTACTTCATTTAATGGTTTAAACTTAGATCATCAATCAATTGAAAAATTCGGTTGGTCTTTGATGTTTAATTTTTAGAGACAGTTTTCACTACGTTCTGTCTTGTTTCTATAGTTTTCTTTTAGATCTAATAATGTGGCTAGATAATTTTCTTTTTTTTATTTTGCCTCCAAATCCAAATTTTCACCCTATTTGTCTTTATGAATGGTAGATCTACACCTTTTTCTCTCTTGTTTCATTATCATTCCTAGCTTTCAACCTTTTTCTTAGTTTCTTTTATTTTTTTGAAAATATGTACAAATTTTGGTAATTTGGCCTCATCAACAATAATATTAGTTTCAAACATTGTTATAAACTCTAAATCGTTTTCACCTTTTTGCGCGCCTGAGAAAATACGATATTCTTGGTAAATCCCTGCAATTGACCAACCTTGTAATAGCTTTCTGATAATACCTACAATAATACCTACTCTATGTTTACCTTTATTAGAGTGTATTAACATCGGGTAATTATCTTTATTCAAAATAAGTTTTAATACTGTATCGACTTTATCATGAATGTTATTATCATGACAAGAGTCCATCTCAATCTTATAATTTTTGATCTTTTCTTTGGTTAGAAAAGTTTCATATTCCGGGAGCAAATCACCTTTATCGCCAATATATATTACTGTTGTTAAATTTAGTTGATCTTTGATAAACGAATAGTTTAGTGGCATAGGGTAGCCAGATCTATACAAGGAAACATCTGTTGATATTACCGGCGAGAAATTCAAGGGAGGTATATAATTGGTCAATGACTCCATGATGCTTGCATTGTTGAGATCACCAAATCCAGCAGAGTCTGTCATAGTTTGTACAAAGTAACAGTTCGTGTTGGTCTCATTTCCATTCGCAATGCGATAAACGCAGAATTTTTCAAGTTCCTGCTGGGGAAAACGGCGAGGCCACAGCGGGGCACGTGCACAGAGAGGTTCGGGGTGCGCCCACCCCCACTGGCGGGAAACACACAGCCCCTGCCTGTGGCAGACGGTCCCACCGTTGCGGTGTCTCCTCTCGTGCCAACCCCCGCAAGACGCACACACCACAAAGAAGCCCATTACTTTACCCGATCGGGAAAGAACATAAACAATCTTTTTTACAAAAACTTGTCATATATTAAATCAAGACTCTCTAGAGCACATAAGCGATTTTTATAACCAAAGCAACCCACTCTTCTTCATCCCACAATGCCTCACAGACCAAATATACATGCCTCGTTACTGGTGAGAGATTTGCCAAAATTACAGGTTAAAACGACTTCTACTTCTACTTCTACTCCTACTTCTACTTCTACTTCTGCTTCCACCTCACTGTCTACACCAACTACTTCCACTGATCAAGATGGCACAACACACTCCAATACACTATCTTCCACAATTTTCTTAAACCCTTCTACCACTACTCTTTCTCGTACTACTATTGAATCAAGTTCCAAGCCCACATCTTTAGTGGCATCCACTATAAAGCCACCATCAGCGGATAATAATCCATTCATCTATAGATCAAGGAATTTGCCAGATGGTACTGTATTTATTGCTGTGGGTGCTGTAGCAGGTTTCATCTTTTTATGTATCATTATTTGGTGGTCAATAACAAAATATCTATCACAAAGATATAGTAAATTGACTTCGAAATACTATAATAATCATAATGATAATCTTGTTTTCAAAGATTGGACACCTAATAATACTGGTAAACCTTTTAGAATCTTATCCGATTCATCATCAATGGCGACAGATAATAGCGGTGATTATGTCTATGTCGTCGAAGAAAAGTTCCCTTCAGGAAATAACAGTAATAATAAAAATAACAACAATACTAAAGATGGTAAGACGAGTGATGAAATCACAAATAGAGATTCTTCTTTTATAGCACAAGCACCATTTACTCCAATTCAAAATGATTATAATAATTATCGACATAATAAGAGTAATTCCTTATTTATTTCTCCAACTTTACAAATTACTAAACAACAAAATGGATCAAATATAACAAGTAATAGTATGGTAAATATACAAAAAAATGTTAACAGAAATTCCGTCCTTTCATTGATTTCCAATAATGATGAACCTGATGATAAAAATGATAATGCTGAAAATAATTTTAAGAAACCAGAAAGACTTGCATCACCTGAAAGACAGAAAAAACTAAGAGAAAGATCTTATAAGAGAGAAAGCCCACATAGGAGAAATGGTTCACAATTGAATTTTCTTGCATCACCAAGTAGAATAGATTTAAAAAGTACCACACATGCAAATCATGATGGCGATAGATATGGTACTGAAAGTACAATGAACAGTAATTCTAATAATAATATTCAAAACATTGAAAGAAATGAAAACTCTGTATCAAATCTACCAAAAAATCCTACAGATTATTTGAATGACCTCTTAGATGGAACGAGAGAATAATCCTATGAGTATTGCCAAATTTCATTTATCAAATATATATAATTGTATAATGGACTGAATTAGTATATAGGTTGGTATTTTTTCCTTAAGTGGGTATTTTTCCTATGTTAGGCGTAACACCCTTTCGGATTAGCCTTGCTTTTTCATTACATACTTTAGCTTCTTGTACTTCCATATGTTTCCGCTATTCACCAATTTCCATATAACTCTCAAAGATAATATTTCAGTAAGTCATAGGAACCTTTAGGAATGTAGATCATCTGAACTTATCTTTCATACTTGGTTTCTGCGTCATTATATAATCAGTAGCAACGTACATGGAAGAATTTCATTGTTGATGAGATTGGCATAATAAGCTAGTGTATTTGTTCAATCCCCATAAGGATATACCTTCTTGGCCAGTGATACGAAAATAAAACAGTTATTGTAGCAACTCTCAAAAGTTTAAGTACCAAGCCGGCATCAAAGATAGAGAAAGCGATGGAGTAGACCACAGATTTCTCTCACTTCTTGGCCACAATTTATGAGCTCCACGTAGATCGAAAAGGCTTTATTTGCAAAAGCATCGGCTCCTGAATGAAACAGCATGTGTTTTCAGTCTCAAATGAAACATAAACAAACTTTTAGCTGGAGACCATAGCTCCAAGGCATAGGTGATAGCGATATTAACTCTTGGTCCTTATTGAAGAAAAAATGTATTGCACTATAATTCATGTAAAGTTTTTTAAACAATGTTGAATTAAAATTTTCACTTCTTGCAAACAACGCACTAATGTCATCTAGAGATTCATCCCTACCGCCTTTGAAAGTGAATATAATTGACGAGTCTCCCCTAAGAGAACAAGGTGAATCATTTTTAGATACCGCTGATTATAATCCAGAAATTCCTATTGCGTTAGATTTTGGATCATACAACGTCAGATCCGGCTATATTAACTCTTCTTCGCCAAATTTCGTCTTTCCAACTAAACTAACAAGGCACCGTGATCGTAAGCTTAGTAAAACGTTCACATTTATTGGTAATGATACTTTAGTTGATCAAACAATTAGATCTCAATCTAAATCACCATGCGATGGTAGTTTGATTGTTAATTGGGATTATATGGAAGATATATTAGAATATATTTTCCATCATCTAGGCGTCGTAGGTAGTAATGGAATACCTAACCCATTATTGGTTAACGAAAAACTAGCATGTATTCAATCACAAAGAACTAATTGGTATCAGACACTTTTTGAAACTTTCAATGTAAATAAAGTTGCTTTCGGTATTGATAGTATGTTTTCATATTATGGTAATAATGATAATCCAAATAGTGATGGGATTGTTATAGGTTGTGGTAACGAAGAAACAGATGTGATTCCTATTGTTAATGGTAAAGGTATCTTAACTGAATCTAAAAGAATAAATTGGGGTGGTAGACATTCCGTGGAATATTTAAGTAAATTACTAACTTTAAAGTACCCATATTTCCCTGCAAAATTATCTAGTTACCAATATGAGCAAATGTATCATAACTTTTGTTATACTTCCACAAATTATTCTGAAGAACTTGATAAATATTTAACCTTAGATAATCTAGAGCACAAAAATGTAGTACTTGAAGTTCCTTTTACTGAAATTGTACAACCAAAGAAAACAGAAGCAGAATTGAAACAGCAAGCAGAGAAGCGGAAAGAAACTGGTAAGAGACTACAACAACAAGCTAAACAGAAAAGAATGGAAAGATTAGTACAAAAAACGGAAGAATATGAATATTTTTCCAGAGTGAAAGAATCTCTAACTGATCAACCTAAAAAAAATATCTTATCAGTTTTACAAAACGCTGGTTTTGATGATGAACAAGATTTTAAGAAATATTTATCCAATCTTGAAAAATCATTGAAAAGAGCACAAATATTGGAGGCAGATGATGTAGGTGATGAAGAAGAAGAACATGAAAACAAGTTTGAATTAGTTGAAATTCCAGATGAAGAACTAAATGAGGAAGAATTGAAAGAGAAAAGGAAGCAAAGATTCTTGAAAGCAAGTTTTGAAGCTAGACAAAAAGCAAAAGAAGAAAAAGCTAGACTGTTAGAAGAAAAAGAAAAGGCTAGATTGAAAGAACAGGAATGGCGTGAAACTGATCTAAGTGGTTGGGTAAAAGATAAGAGATCCAAATTGAGTCAATTAATTAAGAAGAGAAAAGATAAATTGAAATTAAGAGAAGAAATGAAAGACAGAAAATCTCAAGTTGCACAAAAAAGAATGAAGAATCTAGCTAATTTAGCAGAAGATGTTCCTCGAGCATCATCAAAAAGGACTAGACAATCAGCCACAATTGATAATGACCCAAATGATACCTTTGGTGCAAACGATGAAGATTGGTTAGTTTATAACGATATTACTTCAAATCCAGAAGCTTTTGAAGAACTTTTAGAAGAGGAATATAAAGAAATAGTGGAGTTAGAAGGCCAACTTTTAGAGCATGACCCAAATTTTACTGAAGAAGACACCATGGATGCACAATATGACTGGAGAAATTCTGTACTTCACTTATTTTTAAGGGGTCCCAGGCCTTTTGATAGTGAAGATATGCATCATCAATACCAATTACATATGAATGTTGAGAGGATAAGAATACCAGAGATATTATTCGAACCTACAATAGGTGGTCAAGATCAAGCTGGTATTAGTGAACTTTGTGAAACTATACTTACGAAAAAATTCGATTCAAAATCATCGCAACTTGGGGAAACAGCTTTGAGTATGGCAAATAATGTATGGTTAACTGGTGGTAATGCAAATATACCTGGTTTAAGAGAAAGAGTAGTTCAAGAATTTACCGGATTTTTACCATCCAAGACGCCGTTTACAGTAAAGATAAGTGACGATCCTTCTCTTGATGCCTGGAGAGGCATGTCGAAGTTTGGTCAAAATAAAGCTGCCTTCGACAAAGCAGCAATTACCAGAAAAGAATACGAAGAATATGGACCAGAATATATCAAAGAACACAATTTAGGGAACTGTAGTTATTTTGAATAGATTATATAATGATAAAATAGATTACTGTAACTAAAAAAGAAAAAAAAGTGAGTATTGCGTATTGATGTTTTTTAAACTAATGTACAAAATTATTTAATCTATTTAGCTGCTTTAGTAGCACGTGGGTTAACACCTTTCTTTAATAAATTAGCCTTTTTAGACTTGTTGATATACTTGTCATCTTCGTCATCTTCGAAATTAGCAAAATCTTCATGAATAATACCTTCATCAGCAGCCTCTTGTCTAGCAGCCATTTCCTTTTCTCTTGCACTAGCTTGGTTATCGTCATGTGGAGATGGGCCAATTTTTTGAAATTTAGCAACAAAGAAACCATCAACATTATAAGTATGAGGGTAGTATCTTCTTGTTAAATTAACACTTGGATGAAATTTCTTACCTCTGAAACTAGTAAAACCTTCTTTACCAATGACTAAACCTGTGTCAACTAATCTAACGTTCGGTCTCTTTCTTAAAGCATAGTCTACAACCGCTTCATCTTCTTCCACAGCAACAGAACATGTAGAATAAACAATAACACCGCCCTTTTTGGAATTACAATCGACAGAATCAATAGCAGAAAGCAATAATTGCTTTTGTAAATGTGGAATTTGAATAAAATCCTTTTCGGTACGTGAAACTTTAACAGATTGATCTTTACCAATAACACCTGTACCAGAACATGGAGCATCTAATAAGATTCTGTCAAAACCACCCATGACTTTTGGAAATTCACGGGCATCATAGTTACAAACAATGGTATTAGTACAACCTAAACGATGAATATTGGCAATTAAAGATTTAGTTCTATTTTTATTAGCATCATTAGCAAAAACACAACCAGTGTTTTTCATCAAAGCAGAAATATATGTAGTTTTACCACCTGGAGCAGAGGCCATATCAAGAACACGTTCATTTTCTTGTGGATCTAATGCAATAACAGGTAAAAATGATGAAGCAGCTTGTAAAATATATTGACCAGCTAAATATTCCGGAGTAGCACCAATTGGTACTTGAGAATCGAAAATTTGTAAACCAACCTTAGTCCAGTTACCAATTGGTTGTAAATTAACACCCCTATTAACTAATGCTTGCGCCAAATCTCTTCTTCTAGTTTTCAAAGTATTAGTTCTGATTGTAATTGGTCTAGCCACTTCATTAGCTTCAAAAAATTCTAAAGCTTCGGATGGTGAAAATAAATTAAATAATTTTTCAGCTAAAAATGGAGTATAACCAAAATATTCACAGATATCTTTCAATAAACGATCGACATATTCAGTTCTTGATCTACCAACGGCACCTAAATTCTTGAAATCTTCTAAGACTTTAACAATTTCGATGATACGAGTCCTCACGGCAGTTAAATCTGGATTTTGACCGGCAAGAGCTTCTAATTCCTCTTCAGTTGGTAAAATATCAGCTCTTGGTTGAGAGATATGTGCCTCGACTAATTCCTTTTCAGCTTCTTCAGCTTCTTCAGCTTCTTCTTCATCTAATTTTTTAGAATAGTATTCCATGTTAGCTGCGTTCAACTCTTCTAATTCATCTTCATCTTCATCATCAGAAAACATTGGCTTAGCATGCGCTTCATCATCTTCATCATCTTCATATTCTTGCTCTAAATCGAACTCATCTTTTAAGTCCTCGTCAGCAAAATCTTCATTGTCACTTTCATCATCAAATAAAGATTTCTTAGCTTCTGAAAGAGCTTTCAAATCAACCTCAGGTAAATCGGTCTCTTTTTCTTCTTGTTCTTCTTCAATAACATCTTTTTTAGCTTTCTTATGTTTTTTCCTTGATTCATTTCCATCAGTATCGTCTTTAGAATGATGCTTCTTTGATTTTTTCTTATCGTCTAGAACTTTTGATTTTGGTTGTTTCTTTTTATTGGAAAGTTCCTCTATTCTTTTTTGTCTCCTTTCTTGTTTAGCTTGAAACTCATCTAAACTTGGTGGAGCTGCTTGCTTATTTTTATGACGTCTACTACCCATTGCTTATGTATCGTGCCGATATTTAATGTAAAGTACACACTTTAATTGTTATTTTTTCCTGTAATTTTTTCAAATTTTGCGATGAGCTTCAGATTTTTTCCATAAAATTTTTTCACTCATTTAAAACGAATCTCATCGATTTTTTCGACAGTGAAACTTAATACTAATACTTAGTGAATTGTAGCAATAGAAGTAGACAGCTACATCTTACACCTCACACACGAGTACTGATGAATTCATTGGTGGAGACTAATTTTAACCAGCATGTGGTAATTACTTTGCCATCTGATAAATCCAAGATTGTCGAATTAAGACCAAATTCTTCAATTTCATTAGGTAAATTTGGTGCATTTTATGTCAACGATGTTGTAGGTTTCCCATTTGGTACTAAATTTGAAATTTATTACGATGAAGAGACAAAATTTAAAAATGAAAGTGTTCCAGAGACACCAAAAGAGAAAAACAGAACACCGATCGGGAAGATTAGGGTTATTGAACATTTTACGACAAATGTAGATGAGAATGATGAATTTGAATCAAGAGAAGTATCTGTGTCTTTAGAAAACTTGAAAAGTAGTGAAACTAATAAAGATTTAATTAATATTGGTAACGACATACAAAAATTATCAACGCATGAGATTGAAGAATTGAAAAAGCAGTCATCTTCAACAACTGAAATTATTTCAAAAATTATTGAATCTCACGGATCCTTTGATAAAAAGACAGTTCATTCACAGAAAAAGTATCTTAATAGAAAAAGGCAAAAATTTGCTAAAGAATTTACAATCGAATATTTGAGTAGTTCATCTTTACTACATTATTTAATTGAAAAAGGTGATATTCAAAGAGCAATGGATATGTCAGAGGAATCAATCGGTATGTTATTAAATTTAGCGAATATTAGGTCTAATGGAACTTATCTTTGTATGGATGAAACTGGTGGGTTACTAGTATATTTCTTATTAGAAAGAATGTTTGGTGGTCATGAAAACTGGAATGAAAATAATGGTAAGATCATAGTCATCCATGAAAATGAACATCCTAATTTAGATCTTCTAAAATTTTCTAACTACACTGAAAAATTTATTTCTCAACATGTTATTACAATCTCATTGATTGATTTTTTTGAACCACCAACAATGGATGGAATTAATGAACGCTTCAAACCTTTAAGTAAGGAAGAAATATATGAACTAAAGTCTAATAAAAAAAACACATACTATAGAAAATTGAAATGGTATAACAATCAACTAGAAATACTCAAATATGTGAAAGAAGTTGAATATGATGCTCTTGTTGTAGCAACTACATTGTACTTACCATCATTAATCCCAAGATTAAGTCAAAGGGTGCATGGCTCTAGACCCATTGTTTGTTATAGTCAATTTAAGGAGATACTGTTGGACTTATCTCATACATTATACGATGATTTGAACTTTTTAGCGCCAACAATTTTGGAAACACGTTGTAGACCATTCCAAACTATACGAGGTAAATTACATCCAAAGATGACAATGAGAGGAGGTGGAGGATATTTAATGTGGTGTCATAAAGTCATACCTGTCAATCCAGATGATATACCTGATAATACTGCACCAAAGAATACCGATAACGTTGAAACATCAGATCTTGTCAAATCTTGATAGAATGCTATTGAATTCCACTTCATTTGGAATATTTAATGTATGCACGGATCAGAGAATGAAAGCAACTAAACCAAATACTAAATTCGTAAATGGTGTTTTCTGTAATTATAGCACTAAAGGCGCAAAAAGAAGAATGATAGTAGAGCAACTGATCAGAATGTATTAAAAATATTCATATTAGTACCAAAGCTATTTAAAATTCTCATCATCTTGGTATGACGCTTAACACCCCAGACACATCTTATCTTTCGGTTTGAATCGTATTTCAAATGTACTGCCCATTCTTTTCTCAAAGTGTCATTATTATTTATTTGTTTCTTGATATATACATATTGATTCCAACCACCTACTTCATAAATGAATGCATCAGTTATTGTTAGCCAAAAGTCAATCAAGTTTTGATAAAACTCTAAATCACCGAATAATGCAAAGTGTGGTTCAAAAAATTTTACAGATGGTTCAATTTGACCAGTTGCTTCATCTTTCGATATGTATGGTGGATTACACGTGATTAAATCAAAACGTCCACTATTACCAATTAGATCTATGCCCAGTTCCTTCTTAATGTTATCCGTTTTCAATATATCAACTTGATGAATTCGTATTGGATTGGAATCTAAATTATGATTGTTGTTAGTGCTTATGTTTGATTGAATATTTAATTTCGTCAAATTTATTGCCTTTTGGGAAGAATCTATTGCAGTTATGTCGATAGGGACGTTTTCTTTCTGGCAGTCATAATAAAGGGAGATCGGGATACACCCACTGCCTGTACAAAGATCTAATAATTTCAAGGGTTTCGATTTGAAACAGTTACTTGAGCAGTTATTAACTTTTTGATTTTTAATATATGCTTTCTTTATTAAATTACTAAGATCATGACACCATTCTTCCGTTTCCCAACGAGGGATTAGAACACCCGGTTGACAATGCACTTCTATATTATTGAAAGGTTGAGTACCTAATAAGTATTGTAGAGGGACATGCCGTTTACGTAATCTACAAACCCTCAGCCAGGTAACTTTACTGTTAAATTTCTCGAAGAGCCAAATCGATTCCTGTAAGCTGATACCATATATGCCCATTTAAACTGACAAAGATGAAGATCATTAACTTAGCTTTGATTTAAGTATGTGAAAAATATTGCAACTTTTTTTCGAGAAGATTACGCTACAAGAAAATTACGCTATTTGCTGACTAAAATCACTGCTTACACTCTGTGATTACTAAACGATGATGAACATGCACACCGCTTACGCGAGCTTACGCTACCATCACTAGCGACGGCTCATCGCAGTGGGAAAATTTTTCCATTTTCAAATTTCCGTAGATTTCTTTTATTTTCCATTGCCAAAAAAGTGGGAAAAATATATAAATAAAAAAAAAGTAAACAAATTGAAACTTTTAACATTTGTGAAGACCACGTTACATTTCTTCGTTAGTATCTTCTTAGGATAATTTTTTCGTCAAGATAACGTTCCAATCAGGTAATTCAAAGCGTAATAATAAGAGACAAAAAATGGTCGCTGAAACTAAATTATATGACGTTTTAGGTGTTTCACCAACTGCAAATGATTCTGAAATTAAGAAAGCTTATAGAAAATTGGCATTAAAATATCATCCAGATAAAAATCCATCAGAGGAGGCAGCTGAAAAATTCAAAGAAGCTAGTGCTGCTTATGAAATTTTATCAGATTCCGAAAAGAGAGATCTATATGATCAATTTGGTAGTGAAGGTATGAATAACGGTGGTATGGGTGCCGGGGGTTTTGGTGGTTTTGGTGATGACATCTTTTCACAATTCTTTGGTGGTGCTGGTAGACAACAAAGGCCAAGAGGCCCACAAAGAGGTAGAGACATTAAACATGAAATCAATGTTACATTAGAAGAATTATATAAGGGTAAGACCACAAAGTTAGCACTTAATAAGCAAATTCTTTGTAAAGGTTGTGAAGGTTTAGGTGGTAAGAAAGGCTCAGTGAAGAAATGTTCTTCTTGTGGCGGTCAAGGTATTAAATTTGTTACAAGACAAATGGGTCCAATGATTCAAAGATTTCAAACTGAATGTGATGTTTGTCATGGTTCTGGTGATATTGTTGATCCAAAAGATCGTTGTAAGGTTTGTAATGGTAAAAAAATCGCAAATGAAAGAAAAATTTTACAAGTTCATGTTGATCCAGGTATGAAAAATGGTGAAAAAGTTGTCTTCAAAGGTGAATCTGATCAAGCACCAGATACCATTCCAGGTGATGTTATATTCATTATAAATGAAAAACCACATAAGCTTTTCCAAAGAAGTGGTGACAATTTAATTTATGAGGCTGAAGTTGATCTATTAACCGCTATTGCAGGTGGAGAATTTATGATCCCACATGTTAGTGGTGACTGGTTAAAAATTTCAATTGTTCCAGGTGAAGTTATTTCACCAGGTTGTAAAAAAGTCATTGAAAGTAAAGGTATGCCAATATTAAAGTATGGTGGTTTTGGTAATTTAATCATAACATTTAAGATTAAGTTCCCAGAAAATCACTTTGCTGATGAAGATACACTAAAGAAATTAGACGAAATTTTACCTAAGAGAATGGAATTACCAAAAGTACCAAAAGGTGTACATGTTGACGATTGTGTCCTATCTGAATTTGATCCAACTAAACATACTTCTACTGGCCGTGGTGGTCAAAACTATGATTCTGATGATGAAGAACATGCTCACGGCGGTGCCGAAGGTGTTCAATGTGCATCTCAATAGTTGGCTTTTAGATTCTTTAGAAGATTTAGATTACTTGTACAAATTTTAAAAAACAACATTATAAATTTTAATACTTAGATAATATTTTTTTTACTTTGAAATGGCGGTTATTTACAGATGTATAATATACTTTTTACTCACATACTTATTTACTATGAAATAAATAATTAAAAATATAAATATGATAAATTTCTTTTACTTATTCAACTTTTTATTCATGAATGTACTTACATAGAAAGCCCAGTCTTACTTCTTGTTTGTAAATTGCTATGTAAATTTATCAAGCAATTGGAGACACTCCTTTTTCAAGAACATTTTTCCGTGCCATCTAAAATATCGAATATCTTAAAATATTATTTGACTTTGAAATGAAATATATTACAAAATAGCTTTCTATATAGAAAATGTTTTTTAATGCAATTAATAATTTATGTTTGTTTTGTATGATTACTGTATTATGAAGATATGATGAATGTTTATTCCCTTTTTATTTTAATTTATATTTTTGAATGAATTCAGGTGAATTAACTCTTAGCTAATCTAGCCTTTTCTTGCTGTTTCAATTCTCTTTCACCTTTCCATTTCATACCGTAAAACATTGGAATAAAAGTTAAGAAATTAGAACATAACAGAAGCCCCGTTAAAAAACTGAAAGTACCACCAAGGGTCATTGATGATTTCATTTTAGCAAAACAACCCATAAAAATGGTTGATAATGAACATCTTACAAAATTGAAACAACTCGATGCTGTAGACGATTTACCTGGGTATAAATCAACTAATAAAGTTGTCATCGTTGATAAAGTACTCATTGCACAATATGAACTTACACAAGATGTAATTAAAATGGAGGAAACATGCCAACCTTTATCCATAGCCCAACCAAATAGAAGGAATGATACGACTGCAATAAAATTCTGTGGTAAAACACAAGCTAGACGAACTTTAAATGTATTAAATTTAGTATCTTGTGGTATGATACCATTTTCTTTATCTTCATGAAATTTCTTTAGGACACGTTTATAGTAAATATCAATGATTCTACCGGTGAAGAAAGAACCACATAACCCACCAATACCTGCAGGTAAATAACATACACCAATAATGGTTAATTTATAATTATATGGTGCGACAGCTAAATTATTTGCTACAGCAGATAACATAAGAGTCCACATAGCAAATTGCATACCACCAGGGAATAAAGCTAATATAATCTCTGGTTGTGAAATAATTTTAAATGCTGAAATTAAATCTAATTTTGGAATATTTGGATCTAGTGTCTCATAATCTGGATTATCATAATGAAAATGTTTTCTCCAAAATGGTGTAATCTGAAGTGGATTAATATTTATTAATCTCTTTGGCGGTATGGATAAATTACCAACAAGGGTTCTCTTTGTTTCTGGTAATAATAAAAATGCCAGGGCGAATGAAGTACCACAACCAATGGTTAAGAACCAAAAAATAGCTCTCCAATCCCATCTAGCTGCAATTAAAGCACCAATTAATGGACCGATACCTTGCCCAATTAATACGAATCCAGATGTAGCACCAACAAAAGTTCCTCTTTCATGTTTTAAAGTATAATCACCCACAACACCTGAACTAATAGCGATTGTTGGTGAGATACCAATTGATTGAACACAACGTAAAAAGACGATGACACCGTAAGATGGAGCACGAGCTAACCCGATTGATGCTACAACATAAACTAACATACCACCTAAAATTATAGGTCTTCTACCATAAACATCAGCTAAACCACCAGAAATTGTTGGTGCCATACCCTGAAATAATAAATAAACTACCACTGTGACATTAACCATATTTTCATCTAAATTGAATTGAACCTCTAATTGTCTTAAGGCAGGATAATAAATTGGTGAACCTAAGGATGACCAAAACCCGCACATTGTCATTAAAGCTACCATCCCCCATTTCTCACCATAAGTTAATAGAGTGTATGGTGCAGTTGTCACTTCCTGTGGTGATTCAATATCAGATTTTTTCAAATTGAATGTATCATTTATTGATGCTAGATCTTCTTCATCCATAGAATCAACTTCTGTAGTCTTTACACGTGAAATACTATGATGAAGATTGTTTTGGTAACCACTATTATCATTATTACCATCATCGTGTGAGTTTTTCGAAGTGCGATGACTCTTCTTTTTATCTGTAGATTTTGATTTCTTAATATCGATTTCATCATCAGAATGGTATAGCTGTCTTGAATCATCTTGTTGGTTTATATTATTTCGTGTTTGTAGTTCAAAGGATTCAGTACTTGTATTACTATTTGTATCCATCTTACTATTACTTCTAAATAACATACTAGTAGTAGTTACGATGACTTACGTTTACGTTTTTTGTTTTTTGCTTTTTTCTTGGATTTTTCAGATTATTATCCAATTTGATCTTAAATGTTATCTAATTTCTATTAGTTACCTTTCACTATGAGATGTTAGCGGAAGGGATGCAAAGCAATAATAATACTAATAATATTATTATATATATATATATTTATATATATTCATTTCATTTTTTGGTAATTACGGAAAAAAACAGGAAAAAAAAAGTCGGAAAATCTGTCGGTGAGTACCGTCATTTTCTTACATAGTCTTATTCCGTCTAAATTGTAATTATCCGTTTTTTTCCGTCTGATTTTGTTTGAAATTGGACGGGTTTGCCCCGAATCTTTCCGATCGGGAGGGAATCGACTAAATAAGGAAAAAAGAGTTAGGAGAGAAGAAGTATTTCGTTAATGAATGACGCATACTATCTTTGTGACAAATTCTAATCATAGTCTATTCATTGCTCCCTTATGCATTACATTTATCATGATTGATACAATAGGTGAAAGAATTTCAAACAGAAATTTTGAAAATGAAATTTCCATATGGTGGTAGCAAGGATGGAGAAATTCGGACATTCGGGTATTATCGGAATTCTTACTACAAGAGAATTAAAATAAAAGCGAATCGATCAGTAGATGAATGAATAAATTTGATATTGGAATCGTGAAACCGGCCGACAACGGTTTATGTAGGAAGTGAATAAATCATGCGCTAGTGACTGGCAAATGCTTTGTCCTTTCAACGGCCAATCAGCCAGAAGATTGGAACATGGTACCGCATCATAACGCAGCCGACACCAAAAAAAAAAAAGGACACGAAGAGTGGGACACATAACCGACTCTGTGACAAAGTCTTTTGACAAGAAGAAGTAGACAAATATTTTCGACATTTAGCGTTGAAAACTCCATGGACAAATTTCAGCTCAAATTAAAAAAAAAAAAAACCTAAATGAAAACTAAAATTATTTCACTTTAATGAAAAAATAAAAAATTATATACTTCTAGTATCAAGTAGTAATAGAATACACTTTTATAAATTACATAATACCTTAAGAAAAAATAGTGCTTGTTTATACGATATAATAGTATCAAAATGACAGTACCAGCTAATTTGTATCCAGGTTTGAATGATTTAACTGATACTTTAGAAGAATTACCTTTAGAAGCATCTAAATATTTAACGTTATTATATGAAATCGATGCAAAGTGTAATATTAGTTTACCCTTATTATTAAATAAGATTGATACTTTTCTACATAATGATAAATATAATCCCAATAATGACCAACAACATTCAAAATCTAATATAAATGATATTATTCATATGAATCATTTATTAGAAGATTTAATGCCATCATTGGAGGAAAAAATGCATGTTTCATCAATAATGCTAGAAAATATGGAAAATTTAAATAATAGATTACAATTAGCATATGAAATTGCCATTAAAAATGATGAAATTGATAATAAATTAAGGTTAGGTAATAATAATCATCCAGCTATGCATTTGCATTATGAATTAATGGATAAAATAAATAGCACTTCCAATAGTACTGGAAATAATAATAACAGTAATAGTAATAATAATAACTATGTGACAACTAATTCAAACACTAATAATAGTAATACTAGTAATAATAATAACACTAATAATAGTACCAATATCAATACCAATAATAGCAATAATAGTAATTTTAATAGATCGCAACAGTCATTAAAGAGTGAACTACGGAGAGAGGCAATGATTGCTAAAAAGAAAAATACCAATGCTATGACTAATGGTAAGAATAATAATAATATAATACCAAATACTGTTAATAATATTAACGTATCAGAAAATGATATCGATAACGATATACTATCAAACAAAAATAACAAAACAAATGGAAATGCCATCGTTAATGATAAATTTACTTCAAGAGAGATACCACATATAAGTAATACACAAATAAGAAGAAATGAACAAGGTGAAAGAATAAATGAATTTGGGGAATTAGTTTATTGTTATTGTAATCAAATTGCATATGGTGAAATGGTCGGTTGCGATGGTGATAGTTGTGAATTGGAATGGTTCCATTTACCTTGTATTGGTCTTTCCAATTTACCAAAGGGTAAATGGTACTGTAATGACTGTCTTAAGCATAAAAAATGATTCAATTATATATATATATAATAGGTAGTTTAAATATAATATATCTTAATTGATGAAATGTAAGCAAATGAAATGCAAGATCAAACTTGACATTATAAATTCACCCATTGCCTTATTTATTGATATATGTTCATGAGGAGAAACAATTTGCAATCTAAATGAGATCAAAAGCGTGAATTGACCTACACATATTATGAACCCAGCTAAGAATGCGTTAAATGGATAATTATCCCTTATCAAGCAGATAAATACGAATTGCAACACACCAATAATGACAAGAAATAGACAAAAAAGATCGATTAGTTTCAATCTTGTGTCGTTATTTATCTGTTTGAAATATTCAGCAGTAGCAATGCGGTAAGTGTCCTTGAAGTCCTTTAGTACATTTTGCACCGACGCGTTGTTGTGGATGGTGGATTTGTTGGAGCCGGCAAGAGATTGTTTCGAGTCCTTTTTAACAACAGCCATGGCAGCAGCAGGGAGGAGCGTTTGTGGTGGTAGCGGTACTGCTTTGTAGTGGGTCCTACTAAAGTCAACGTTAAGGTTTCAAAACGAAAGATGAATTTTTTTTTGATTTTCGTTTTGGAATTTCGTTTTTGAGTTTTGGCAATTGAACACAGCATAGTGCACTGCAGCGTAGTATAATACAGTACAATAGTGCATATCTCAGTACTATACAACATGGAAAACATCAAGGAGACCATCAGGGAAATGTTGCTGGAGGACCATGCCCAACAAGTGGAGGAAAGTTACGAAGAAGACGACAACAACGAAGTGATAAATGAAGAAATTGAACTTGGTGTAAAGAAAATACTGATCTCACAGCCACCACAACGGAAGATTGTACCGCCACTGAATTTCTGTCCAGTGGAAAGGTATTTATATCGATCTGGTCAACCGTCACCCATCAACTTCCCCTTCTTGTTGAATCTACATTTAAAGACTATTATTTGGCTAGCTAATGATGAACCACAGGATAACCTCTTAGAGTTCATGGATAAGTACAATATCAATCTACAATTGGCTGCAATCAATCCTGACGGTGGGGAAGATGATAATCCATGGGATGGATTGACGGAAAATTCCATTATAAACGCTTTGAATACTATCGTATCAAAGAAGCATTACCCATTGTTAATTTGTTGCGGTATGGGGAGACATAGAACTGGTACCATTGTAGGATGCTTGAGAAGATTGATGGGTTGGAATTTAGCCAGTGTTTCTGAAGAATACAGAAGATTTACTGGAAGTAGAGGTGGTAGGATATTGGTAGAATTATTAATTGAAGCATTCGATACAAATCTAGTGGAAATCAATAAAGATGAGGCACCAGATTGGTTACTAACTGCTTTGTAACAAGAATTTACTTATCTTATAATGCCACCAAACGAAAGAATAAGCACAGCATGTACAAATAACGTACTTAATACTACTTTCATTTTGTTTTTATAGAATATCCGAGAGAAAAACAGTATTTTGTTCTCTGTCTGCTACATATTTGGCAACTCACCATCGTTTCCACCATACCTAATAAAAATGCTGCACGTCTAGAGCCGAATGCATGAAAATGAAAGCATCCTAGCTTATGATACTTTGATATGAAGTATATAACATACTAATAATACCAAACAAAATTAAAACATAATCGAAATAACGCAACATTTGTACTTTTTCATTTTGTGGAAGATCTTCCAAATTATTGAAATTGTCATTTATACTACTTCCACAATGATTTAATTTGAGATGATTTTTGTCATTCCTCTCGATAATTTTCAAATGCAATAATGGTGGTACCACATATACTAATGGCAAACAACAAAATGATCCAATAACGGCAACCACTTTATCTAAATAATTTATGCCAAAGTATGCATATAATACCACTATTGATACAATAATTGATCTAACAAGATTTTTTAACCATTTAACTCTCCAATCAATCTTACCAGAATTTAAAACGTATTGTGTATGCATGAGTTCATTGGTTTCTCCATCTTCATTCCCGTTCTCATTCCCGTCAGCTCTTGTGTCAATACTATCAAGATTTTCACCCTTAGTACCATAATTATCCTTAACATATATTTTAGTAAATTTTGGGAATAATTTATCCTCAATTATTTTGATAGCAGGAAATAATTGTAATGGTGTGGAAAGCATAATTGCCATCGAATACAATAGTTGTATCATATTAACAAATATACTATCTTGTGGTAAATTTAATAAAATGACAGTTTGGACATCAGATCCAAAGACAATATAGCCTAATGTTGCCATTAAAATAAACATTATAGTTACTGTAATTATAACGAATGCTAAAACTTTGGGGAAATCTTTTGGATTTTTCATTGATTCTTGCACAGGTATTAACAAGCCAATACCTTCAAAGGCAAATATTGCTGTGCCAATAAATAACGACCAATGATCCCAATTTATACCATAAATTATACCAGATGCCGGTTTTGAATTTAACGTAAAGATTAGCTCACTTAAGAAAAAAAATAAAATAATAGCTAATCCAACCATTATACAAAAATTGGCAAATAATGAGGGAATAGATAATTTAGATACGTTTCTAATAAATGATAACGGTATAAACACGAATAATTGGAAAACCATAATAGATCCAATATTTGTTGTAGGTAATTGGAAAATATTATTTAAAAATGCATCTAAATTTTTAGCGGTAAAAATCATATACGCTCCTGCAAACCCCAACTGTGTTATACCTAATGCAAATAATATAAATATCCTTAACCAATTACCATATAATTCTGATCCAATTTCCCCAAATGATGAAACACCAGCACGAACTTTACATTGAATTAGAATATAATAACACCAGTATGAATATATACCAAAGACTCCTAATAGTATTATAGATAATGCTAAACCACCGTTTGCAAAAGCTCTTGGTAAAAATAATACACCTGTACCTACAAATGACTTCAGTAATAATAAAAACGCTTTTTTAGTTGAAGTGGTACCCTTTACCGCAGATACTTGATCTCTCATTGATTTACTACCAATCGGTAATAAATTACCACGTTCATCAGTTCCTGGCCTCTTAGTGAATTGTTCATCTTCTGAATTGAAAAAGTCATCTTCAAATGATTCACCAGCAAAATGACCATAAACATATAAAAATTCTAAGAAATTTCTTGTTAAAAATGGTACACCTTCCAATTCATCTATATCGCTTAATGAAGCTGTTGAATTGTTAGATTCTAAAAAGTTTCTACTACTATGCTTTGATGTATTTGTCACTGACGTTGAATCATGATCTCTTTCAACTTCAAGCTCTTTCCTCATTTTATTAACAATAAACTCTCTTCTAAATCCTCCGGGAACATTTAAACCACTTGCTGTTGATTTTCTTCTATTTCTTTCCATAGTTAAGGTAATATCGTCTGAATCTTTTGTTCTTTTCTTATCCTTTAATTGATCTTGATTCGCAGTTATCTTATAGATTTCCCTAGTTATATCACCAGCGGGCCTCTTCAAATCAGTATCAAAAAATTCACTATTTGTATCTTGTGTCTGATATTGAGCATCATTGACTGACCCCTTATGTAAAGAATGCGAACTGACTGAATTTGTATCCAGTCTCGACATAGGTTTATAATTTTCATTAAGATAATTTTCACGAACACTATTATTGATTTCCTCTCTATCATTTGCATCTTGTGTAGCAAAGTTTGGTGAACTCAAGTCTATGAGATGATGATTTGAATGAATGCCCTTTCGATCCATAGAACCGTAAACATCTGGTGATCTTAAAGGTAAAGATTTTCTAGTCATCATGGGAGTGACATTCATAGATTTCCTTCTAGTTATTGGTACATTTATACTATCCCTTCTCAGAGATGGTGTTCTGGGATCATTCAGTGATCCCACGGTAAACAAATGTTTTCTATCAAATGTGCTAGAAGAAAATTTGGGGAGCCCATCATTTGACATTGATAACGTTGTTCTCTAATAAATTACTTGGGATAAAATACAAAACCTTTCACTTCCAAAGTAAGTAGCTCGATTATTTATTGAAGTGTCTAATGTGTATTGAAGTGTCTAATGTGTATTGAAAATCAGAAGGAGAAAACTGATAATGTTATTTTTTTTTTTACAACTTTGTTGATCTCTTTTAAATTTCAGTCATTTTTAAGAAGCATGTGAGGTGATACGACAGCAAGTCATACCGATGGCTCTTTGGGATACTTAGACAAGAAAGTGGTATGGGAGGTTAGAAGAAAACTGTTTCTTTCCGCTTTTTATGACTCTCCCTGACCAGTTCCATTTTCCGGTGTTAAGCTCTGTAAATTCACACTCACCTTCGTCCTTCATCCGTCCTTTGATCCAGCTGTATTATACCTTATCACAGCTGCCTTAGATGGTTTGGTTCATAATAAAAGCTCTAATTTTGAAGATGTTGAACTTTCCTAATCATTTTTTTCCCTTTTGGGTATATATTGATTCCAATCTTTGCCTTTTTCAGTAAGGTGTCAAAGTAAACCGCCAATCACTACAGAGTAGGAGACGTTTTTGTTGGTGTTCTAAGACAATAAAGGATCTCTTGTTTCCATTTCATGAAAATGTACATATTAGTAATTATATGGCTAGATAATGGGTAAGGCTAATACGTTTTGGCCTTGAAGAATGACAAACAAATCTACTCATTCATGAAGTCAAAGATAGATGTCATATTAACGTAACGACGACTGGAGTTACTTAAATATTTTTGCACTATCATATTGTTGATTTTGAACAACTCCCTGTTCTGTTCTATCAAGACATTTAAAGTGGTTTGAGGAATTTGGTCCTTGGGGAAATCTTTCTCACCTGCATAATAAATTGGTTTTTGTTCTCTGTTCTTATTTTTCTCTAAATTGAAAAGCGACTCAAAATATAACAATTGCTGGTACAACTGCTTATCAGAGTACCTATATCTTATAACACCAGTACATCCATCAGCTAAACAACGTTTACCAAATACTGATATTTGTCTGGTGGTAACATCACAAGTATTATCATCACAAACTAACCAACCAGCATAATACAATGATATATGCGCTCTAATGGTAGATTCTAATTGACTAGTAAGTTGGATAGCACTGAGAATATATTCACATTTTTTACATTGTAGCCCATCAAAGCATAACTGATAATAATTGGATGGTACTATACCTCCAAATGGAAATTTTGAACTACATTTGGGACATGTAACATGTAAATTACTTGTATCTTTAAATCTTTCTGAATCTGAAATTGTACTTTCTAAGGGTTGTAATCCTACATTACTATTCGCACTATCATCATAATTTCGTCTTAAATATTTTTTACTATCAAGACCTAAAGCAGAACTTAAGCGAACAACATCAAAACCTTCGATCTTCTCTAGTAATCTCTCAATCGGTGAAAAAAGTTGCTTTTCTAAATAATATTCTGGATCTGGTTGATAGATTTCTCTATTCTTTAAAACCTCAGTTAGGGCACGTGCTCTCTCCGCTGGATGACTCGATGCCTCATTTTCTTTCTTATTCTTATCCTTAGTGATGATAAATGTAATAACGTTACCCGCTTTCACCATTTTACCATCTTTCCTCATCCTTAGTGCCACTTGAACAGCTGGCATAGTCTTACCATTAGGATAAGAACCAGGATCTTTGGATAATTTAGTATTAATCTTATATTTATCAATCCTCACTTTGTTATTCTCCACTTTATTTCTCATATCTTCCAAATATTCATAAATTTCTTGCAAAGCAGTTTCTGGGTCAGTATCAGAAAGAATTGTGTTCAAGACATGGGTAGATACTTCTTTCGATAAAGGAGAAAATTCACGACGTCTCATATCCAAACCTTTAACTTCTAAGGCAACTTTTTCATTACCACTTTTATCAATGGTAACATTAAGCGCAGCATATTTTTTCTTGGCATGTAACAACAATTTTTTAAAGACATTATCAATATCAATCTCCAATAGTTTATAACGTTCGTTGACTAATCTTTTAAAGTTTTCACCAATCTTAATTGCTTCAGCATAAGTTTCGGAACCAGTATCAATCATAACAGAATCTGTATCACCATAAACAACTGTTAAACCGATACTTTCAGCTAATTGCCTTGTATTCATCAAAATTTCTCTACCTTTTGTTGTAACCAACATAGCTAATGGTTTTGCATAAAACCTACTGTTGACATAACCCAAACAACCATACATAGAGTTAGCCGTCAATTTCAAAGCTTGTTGTCTTATATCACATTGAACATATTTATGTGGATCTTTTTCTGTCTTCATGATTTTTTTAACCTCACGACGACGCTCAACTAATGTTGCCAGTAATCTCGGAAGAACACCTTGTGTAAGATCGCTTGATGGAACAGGAGGTAATTCATCAATATCGAGTAAATTTCGTGTCACAGTCGTGAAACAAATATTAAATTCTTGAATAATAGACGGATATAGAGAATTGAAATCCATGACTAAAACATAGTTTTTATGTAAACCTTTTTCTGGATCAAAAACTAAACCACCTTGATATTTAGCTTTCTTCGAAGATACTGTTGAGACTGGTGTGTCAGCATCATTATTTTGCACTTGCATCCTTTGATTCCTTGTCTTTTGTGTTTCTTTGTCAGGAACAATAAAACCATTCTTAGCAAACTCATGTAGTAAAATATATTCATTTCTACCAGCTCTTGTACCTCCTAGTGTTTGAGACCAAGCGTTACCAGCTAAAATAGTCAGCTGTTTAGTTAATGATAAAAGTTGAATCCTAAAAGAAACTTCAGCGGCAATCATAGAACTAGAAACATTTTCTTGTAAAGCCATGTTAAAATTATTTTCATCTTCTGCAAAATTCTCATTAGCATAATTGATTTCTAATGGTTTGTGATCTTTACCACAGGTAACAAGATACATTTCTGATAAGTCCCAACTTTGACATTTAGGTGTCAAGGATTGACCCATTTCATTAGCAATATCACATATGAGTCGACCAGCAACCAATTCCTTAACAAAGAATTGATTCATACCTGAATGTACTTTATTGAATTTTTCTGGCCAAGTTTTTCTAGCTCGACGACCAATGGTACTGAAAGTCGGTGTTTTCAGGTCATGCATTCTATGAATAATAACATCCAATGCGATTGTTTCTAATCGGTGGCCAATGAAAACATCTGGATCTGAGACTTTGATCATTGCACCGAGACAAGCTAGAAGTGCTCTTTCATTGTTAAAAGTACGCAACGTACCATTTAATTTTTTCTTCGCTAAAGAGGTTAAACCAACAGGGAATGAAGTACCATGAGGGGGCCTTACCAGGGTAGTTATCTCATCGGGTTTTAGCTCTTCAGGAATTGGAACATCTAATTGAATATTGTTGTATTTGGCCAAAGTAATTGAAATGATTTCTTGTTTGTTTTCTTTTGAGTTCATCATTGTTTGTAATGATATTGATATACAATTCAATGGTGGGACACTCTTAATATTTAATGGAGAAATATCAGAGGCTGATGCGATAGAAACTTCGATTGAACAATGTGATGCGTTCTGTAAAGCATCAAAATCACCATTTTTGATCTCTAGCCAACATGGCCCCATAATTTTGTTTTGTATGGCAAAGCTTTCAAAAAGTTTAGTATTACCACCAAAAACACGAGAAAAAGTGTCACTGGACAAGTCTGACGGAATCAAATCATAGGATGATTTAGGAGTATCAAATGGTAGTAAAACTTTAAGGTATTCTGTTTCATATGGAACATCTGGTATTTCGAAAGCATATTTCATAACTTGGGGTTTAGAACGTATATCAGCAAGTCCATACTTGTCCATTAGAAGTGGAATGATTTCTTCATTGACGTCAATAGCTGTTTTGCCTTCTTTGGGCAAGAAATATAATTCTCTATAAAGACCATTGATCTGTACCATAGCAGATACGAAACTATTATCCTGTGCCTTAGCTTTACCAAATAATAACAACGTATTATTTACTTCGGCAAAATCTAGCCAGTAGAACTGAAAAGAACCAGATTCAGGATTTGTGATTTGATTCTTATTATATTTATTTGAAAACACTAATGGTTCTTCTGTAGAATAGTGAATTGGTTTGTTTAAAGTGCCAGTTTTCTTGACACTACTAAATCCGACGGGTGTCCCTGGTGCTGTGACAAAAGGTGACGAGCCAGTATTACTTTTTGAACTGAATGTTATTTGTCTTGAAGTGTTGGCGCTTCTAATTGGCCTTTTTCTATATATCAGTTCATCATCACTGTCGCTGTCATTATCGTTTGCATTTTCTCGTTCCTGTAAAGGGTTGTCAATTGTGGAATTCAAATCAATAACTTCTTTACTTTCTTCTTGAATGTTTTTTTTAAGAGCATTAACGGTTGGAGATCTATCTATATCATTGATCAAATCATCGAAGTCTTCGCCATATGTCTCACGTTTGTATGTTTGATTTTTTAAAGGCGAAGAGTTAATTTCAACCTTTTGTTTCTTAACAATATCAGTCAAGCTTGAATTAGGATCAGCGTTTCTCTTCAGTGAGTTTGGTGAAGAGGAAAAGTTAGTTGCTTTACGTTTAATTGATGATTTCCTGCTGTTACTGGCTTCGAAATCATCGAAAATATCATCAAACTCATCTATGGCAATGGTCTTTTTGATTTCCTTCTTTTGCATCTTCAAAACTGATTTATTATGCTGAGCACGTAACATATTGTCAATTTGTTCGTTGGATGATTTAGTCTTTTCTTTGCCTTTCTTTTTAGTTTTCTTACTGATGATATCAGTATCACTTTCATCGGAATAATCCTCAGGATCATCATATTCTATACCACGATCTACATAACCCAATCCATCATCATCAACCACAAAATCATCCTCTAACATTTCTTGACGTCTTCTTTTACTGTATTCCTTTTCATCAATCTCATCATACAATTTGCCGTTTTCATCGTCACTGTTGTCTAAATAGTCATTACCGCTTTTATTATTCTTGGCAGCTTGCAATTTTTTCAGCTTAGCCAATCTATCATTGCTACTCATCGTTGTATAGCTAGTTGATAACGTTCCTAAATAACTGCGATGTCCAGACTGCTGGAGATCAAACTTAGATAAAATGAGTTTGAGAAATGCTGATTTTTTTTCAATGAAATAATAAACGCGTAAATTCACGCGTTTGATTTTAATGAAGTTGAAAAAATCCACAAATGGAAATGTTGGAATAATATTAATATATATAACCTCTTAGCTTATATGATACTCTATAAATACAAACTTCAACCAAAATTGAATAAAGTGATTATCTTGACTCTTATGTCAGTGGGTGAAAAAACCGAAGGTCTTATAAGACAAAAATAATATTAAATAGTGGTGATATTTGTCATCTTATTTGTTGCCATTAATTCTCTTTAAAAGATCTTGCTTGATGCTTTCAGCTCTTTCTAATCCTTTCAATTCGCCAGAATTGTTAACCAAATCTTTCAAAAGCTTGTTTTCTAACTCTAGCGTAGTTATCTTTTGTTGTAACGTTGTAGCCAAGTTCGTCAATTCTTGTATTGACTCCTCCAGTTCTTTACCTTTAAATTTTCTCTTGGGATTATTTCCATTTAATGAATTAGAAGAGGAAGTACCTCTAGATATTCCTTCATTGTGAAATGATGAGCTTGATCTTTTCCTTGAATTTGTGTTCAAGTCATCATTTGAAAAAAAGTTTGTATGAACGATATTATCACTCAATCTATTACTATGTAAATCATTTTCAGTTTTCTGTTCGATCAATTTTTTATCTAATTTATTTTTCAAATTATTAACTTCTCTATTTCTTGATTCTATTAGAGAATTAATGTAGTCTGGATCATGTTTGGATGAATTTGATTTAGAAATATTAGAATTTATATTATCTGTTACTCTCTTATTTTTATTTATTTCATGTTGTAGCAGTGAAAAGAGTAGTCTTGATGTTGTCTTTAATGGATTAGATTCATCTAGTTTACCCAATTTTTCAATAAATTTACCATTATCCGATGAACTGGTGTGAATGCCATTAAGTTTATTCATTTTTTTCAATTGTGCTTTTTCATTTTCATTATAAACAATAATTGCACTCAAAGCATCGATTTGTTCTTGTCTAAAACCAGATTTAATTAACGTTTGCTGAACATTTGGTGGTACAGTAATTCTTGGTAATGATGATACTAATGAGATAGTAGGTATAGATGAAAAATCCGGCATTCTGATACTTAGACCAATGGCATCAGGTGATGATGCAGTTGATATGTTCAGGTTGTCATTGGTATTATTTTTATCTGGAACTTCTTGTAACAAACTCGATAATGGTGATGAAATTGATGGTATATTTTCAATTGAAGTTGCAATATTTGAATTTTTACTGTTATTAATATTACTACTGTTGTTATGATGGACATCTGAATTTATAAATCTGTCGTGGTTATGTGAATCATCACTATCGTTATCGCTGTGAAAAGTATCGAAATTATGGTTATTCCTAGTGGTATCATTATTCTTAGCAGTACTATCACTATTATGTAAAGATTCCATTGTTGTTCTTAATTTATTTTTATTCGATGAGTATCTCGCTTTTGAGTTATCATATTGAGATGTCAAAAATGTATTCTTCCTTTGTGTTAAGAAGTGCGAATTAGTTCTTTCGGAGTTTATACCGACTTTAGTGGTATCAGAATTATTATGATCCATAAATTCAAAAGAATTGTTAATGTTATTGTTGATTTTGTTATCTGTCATATTATTATCATTGATGCCATTATTATTAGCTGGTTTTTCTTCATCAGCAAAAATAAAAGCGTCATCAGCGAATGCACTTAATTCTACTGCAAGTTGTTCGTCTAACCCGAATGGATTATTTGGTAAAAGGTTTAAACTGTTCAAATTATTATCATTTATTGAATCTAGGCTTGAGATATTGTTGGCGTTTGTATCTCGATTGTGGCCATCATTTTTTATTGGGTTTTCCTTGTTTTTACTTGAGCTATTCTCGGATTCGTTTAGTATCCAAGAATCTAAATTCATGAAATCCTGATTTATGGTAGGAATAAAATTATCTACATATGCCAATTGCTCCAGAAGAATATCGGGTGTAATTAGACTGTTATTATTTGCTGCTGAAGATGCAGAGTGAGTATTATCACTGTTCGTTGCATTATGTGAGGCACCTTTAGTAACTGACTCCTCATCACCAAAAATATTGGTGAAAGCTTTCTGTTTATTAGTGTCATCATTATTATTGGTAGATGTATTAGTAGCAGCGCTAATGGTATGACTATTACTGTCCTGATTCGTAGTACTTCCAATCATCGTTGACGTAAACTTTGTTCCAAGCAAGTTAATAGGCAACTCTATCGAAGCGGGTAGTGTAAACCAAAAATCTGCGTATATTGTTTAGAAAGTGTCAAATACAGCGGTTAATTCGGTGTATTTAATCAATGACTACCAAATACTCCACAGTTTTGTTTTCGTTTCTCATTGGAAAAAAATGCGCAAAAGGTGAAAAAAAAATAGCCTATTTTGTAATCACGTGCAAGCTTTTTTAGGGTTGAAACTTTTTATAGGTTTGCTATAAAAAAAGCTGAGCAAGAACCCTACGGCCCCACATTACACGATTCAAGGCCTAAAATATAAAATATATTTAGATATGAACCAAATTTTTTCCTACAAGTTTTCTCTACTACTGTTTGTTATACTATCGACGCTCATAGAATATATAGAAAACACTTTTGATATGATTGCTAGAGCATGGGCCTTTAGCTTTTCAAAGTAACACTATTAATTTTAAATGAGACATTTTCTCGGTGGCTTTACAAACGGCTTTTGCAAAAGTAAAAAGCCTTTAGTATAAAGTAACTAGGGAGCACGCTTAGACAGGTTTGAAGACACAAAAGTTTGGATCGAGTATGATGTTATTCCGTCATTGAACCCTTTAAGATTAAGCTGTTTAAAAAAAAAGCTCTTTACGCACAACCCTGTTTTTTCATTTAGGTCATTTTCAATTCCGTTTCGGTTCTCAAGAAAACAACACACTTGATCTGGAAATTGGACAAGACAGGCCGGACATCTTGAACAACATGCCTCTTTTCCGCCAATGAACACAAACGGAGAAAAACCAACCAGACAAAATGCCAAAAAAAGAAAACGTCATTCGGTCTCAAATTTCTTTTGGCAAGGCAAATTCTCAAAACTGGAGCGTTAACGGCGATGACTCCCGGATTGCTTTTCAGCGACTTTTCCCCGAACGGCCGGGACGACTCACTATAAATATATTGGGAATTCCCACGCAGCAGAAAAGAAATTGCTTGTCGCCAAAAAAATTATTAGTCATTTTTCGCTCTGGTCTTATTCGACTCGACGCATTTTTCTTCATCTGGCATATAAGTACCAGATTTTTCCACCCTTTCATTCCAACTTCCAATCGTTAAGAAAAGAGTAATTTTCAAGTAAATCTGATTTAAGGTAACACCCAAACAACCAAAAAAAAAGGAAGAACAGAATCAATTTTTACCAACTAGAGCTAGATAGGAAAAATGGTTAGTAAAACACTTTTTTGTTTTGCAGAACATGCAACTAAGTCTATAAAATCGTTCAAGCCAGCTTATAAAAATATGCTTAAGGACCCATCCAAAAAATATAAACCATTTGCTCCAATAAATATAAAGAATAGACAGTGGCCAAACAACACCATTGTTAAAGCACCACGTTGGTTATCCACAGATTTAAGAGATGGTAATCAATCACTACCTGATCCAATGTCTGTCGAACAGAAAAAGGAATATTTTCATAAATTAATAGAGATGGGTTTCAAAGAAATTGAAGTCGCATTCCCATCAGCATCACAAACAGATTTTGATTTTACTCGTTATGCAGTGGAAAATGCACCAGAGGATGTTTCCATTCAAGCTCTTGTTCAATCTCGTGAACATTTAATCAAAAGAACAGTGGAATCCTTAAAAGGTGCTAAGAGAGCTACCGTCCATACGTATTTAGCCACCAGTGATATGTTTAGAGAAATTGTTTTCAATATGTCCCAAGAGGAAGCCATTAAGAAGGCTGTTGAAGCTACTAAATTGGTTAGAAAATTAACTAAAGATGATCCATCACAAAGTGCCACACGTTGGTCATATGAATTTTCACCAGAATGTTTTAGTGATACCCCAACAGATTTTGCTTTAAAGATTTGTGAGGCTGTTAAGGCAGCTTGGGAACCCACTGTCGACAATCCAATCATATTCAACTTACCAGCTACCATTGAAGTTGCTACACCAAATATTTATGCTGATCAAATTGAATATTTCTCTACACATATCTCCGAACGTGAAAAAGTATGTATATCAACTCATAATCATAATGATAGAGGTTGTGCTGTTGCTGCTACCGAATTAGGTATGCTTGCAGGTGCTGACCGTGTGGAAGGTTGTGTTTTCGGTAACGGTGAAAGAACTGGTAACGTTGATCTAGTGACTGTCGCATTAAATATGTACACTCAAGGTGTGTCTCCAAACTTAGATTTATCTAACATGACTGAAATAAAAGAAGTAGTTGAACGTTGTAATAAGATTCCCGTTCCAGAAAGAGCTCCATACGGTGGTGACTTAGTTGTTTGTGCCTTTTCAGGTTCTCATCAAGATGCTATCAAGAAAGGTTTTGCGTTACAAGAAAAGAAGAAAGCTGAAGGTATCGATGATCCAAGATGGAGAATTCCATATTTACCATTAGATCCAAAGGATATTGGTAGAGACTATGAAGCTGTCATCCGTGTCAATTCTCAATCTGGTAAGGGTGGCGCTGCTTGGGTCATTTTAAGATCACTTGGTTTAGATTTACCAAGACAAATGCAAGTTGAATTCTCTACTGCTGTTCAGAATAATGCTGATAAACTAGGTAGAGAATTGAAGGCTAATGAAATTACAACGGTATTAAAGGAATATTATAATTACAACAACGAATCTTATAAAGCTATTGAGCTAATTGATTATGATGTTAAGAAATTCGGTGCTGAACGTAGAATCTTGACCGCAAAAATTAAGATTAATGGTCATGTTAAGCAAATTGAAGGTACTGGTAATGGTCCAATATCCTCTTTGGTGGATGCTTTCTCTAAATTATTAAACTGTAGATTTGCTGTCTCCAACTATGTTGAACATTCCTTAGGTTCCGGTTCATCTACTCAAGCTGCTTCATATGTCAATTTAAGTTACAAACGTGAGTCTGATAACGAAAAAGCCACTAAATGGGGTATTGGTGTCGCAGAGGATGTTGGTGACTCTTCAGTCAATGCTATCTTCTCCACTATCAATAATATTGTAAGATCTGGTGAAGTTTCAATCCCAGAAAGCAAATAGTGTTAAGTTTACGCCCCTATCAAAAATGGCAGAAAAAATTTTACGTAAAAAAATACCATTAAAGCAAAGGATATCTTCAAAAGATAACAAAAACTTATTTATTAACAATATTCAGTAATACAAATGATATATGGATATATAAAAAACCTCTTATAAATATATTTAAGCCTGCATAATAAAACTCTCTTCGCTGCAAGTATTTGGGGTCCTTTTTAATTCTTCCATTTAGTGCTCTTTTTTTCACCTTTTCAAAAATTTGCCATTTTGCAAATGAAATATTTGGGATTTATTTAGTTAATACCTTTGATTCAACAAGTCTTTGAGAATAAGCATACACGGCAGTTGCACTAGTCTATATCCGACAAAAGATGCAAATCTTAGTGTCACAAATAAGCGATACAAGAAAGATTGCTTTAGTTTCTGACAATTATGCCCTGGAATTCAGACCGGTTGCTGCTAAATCATGTGCTATTAACTTAGTACATAAAAGTGAATTAAAAGGTCAAAATTATAAGATTTTAAGCAAGCACGACGTTTATGGATTTATAGGGTTGATTGAAATTGATAATAATATATTTATTGGTGCTATCACCGGTTTTGCCAAAGTTGCTAACCCTACACCAAAAGAAACTGTCAATAAGATTTATGCTGTAGATTTCTTCTGTTTAAACGACTCTAGTTGGGATTTCATGGAACTAGATGCACAAGGCAGACCAATTGATAGTAATAATAATTCTATATCCACTACATCTGTTGGGAATAATTCAGATTCTGAAGAAATGCGTGAAAATTTACAACATCCATGCTTTGCAATGAAGAAGCTTTTATCAAATGGTTCATTTTATTACAGTTCCGACTTCGACTTAACTTCGATTTTACAAAATAGAGGGTTTGACAATTATTCTTTAAGTTATGATAATTTTGAAAAAGAGTTTATGTGGAATTCGTTTATGATGGATGAGGTAATTACGTACAGAGATCAATTGGATTCAAAAATAAAAGAAATTTTAGATTTAGAAGGATTTCTAACCACAGTTATAAGAGGTTTTGCCGAAACATTTATTACTTATGTCAACAGATTGAAACTAGCAATTACGATTATTTCAAAGCAAAGTTGGAAAAGGGCAGGTACGAGATTTAATGTGAGAGGTATCGATGATGATGGTAATGTTGCCAATTTTGTTGAAACAGAATTTATATTACACTCCCAAGAATATTGTTATTCTTTTACGCAAATTAGAGGAAGTATACCGATTTTTTGGGAACAAGATACAGCTTTGATAAATCCAAAAATTCAAATTACCAGATCAGTTGAAGCAACGCAACAGGCATTTGATACACATTTTACTAGACTACTAAAAAAATATGGTCCAATTAATGTGATTAACTTGTTATCAAGCAAAACAATTGAAATGGAATTAACTATGAGGTATAGAAGACAAATTAATTTGTCGAAACTTGTAAAACTGAATGAAGATATCTTTTTAACTGAATTTGATTTTCATAAAGAAACTGCACAGGAAGGTTTCGTTGCGGCTAATAAAATCCTGCCATATATTGAAGATGAGTTATTACGCAGTGGTTATTTTTCCTATGATGTAAGAGAAGGTAAAACAATATCCACACAAAACGGTGTATTTAGAACAAATTGTTTAGATTGTTTGGATAGAACAAATTTTATTCAACAGTTGATATCTAGTAGAATCTTAAAATTGTTTTTAGATGATTTTAGATTATATGAATTGAATCGCAATTGCAATGATGAAGATTTCATGCAAAAGCATAATGTATTGTGGGCGGACCATGGTGATCAAATATCCCAAATATATGCTGGTACAAACGCATTGAAGTCTTCTTATACAAGGAAGGGTAAAATGTCTTTAGCAGGTGTGATTTCGGATGCGACGAAGTCTGTGAGTAGAATGTATATCAACAATTTCATGGATAAGGGGAAACAACAACACATTGATTCGTTACTTGGTAGATTACCACATCAAAGGCCTGTAAGACTGTATAATCCTGCCAATGAATACGCGACTAAGCAACTAGAAAATTGTTTGACTGAATTTACCTCCTATTGCAATATGGACTTATTTGTCGGTACATTTAATGTTAGTGGTATGTCAGATGAGAATGCTGATTTATCAGAATGGTTGTTCCCAATTGGGAACAAGTTCAAACCTGATGTGATGGTGTTAGGTCTTCAAGAAGTTATAGAACTGACTGCTGGTTCCATTTTAAATGCAGATTATACTAAAAGCTCACTCTGGGAAAATCTGGTAAGTAAGTGTCTAAATCAATATGATGAGAAATACATTTTGTTAAGGGTAGAACAAATGTCCTCACTGATAATATTACTTTTTGTCAAGGAAGACGCTATCAGTTTAATTAAGAATGTTGAAGGTTCAACAAAGAAAACTGGATTTGGTGGTATGACGGGTAACAAAGGTGCGGTGGCCATAAGTTTCAAGTATGGTGATTCCTCATTCTGCTTTGTGAACGCTCATTTATCCGCTGGTGTCAATAATGTTGATGAACGTGGTCGTGATTACTTATCCATCAATAAAAATATAGTCTTTTCTGGAGGTAGAACCATTTCTCAACATGATTCAATTATTTGGTTAGGTGATCTTAATTATAGAATATCAATGGATAATACAGAAGTTAGACGCGAATTATATAATAAACCAGAGGGCTATATTGAGAGATTACTTCGATATGATCAACTAACAGAAGTAATTAATTCTAATAAATATTTCGTTGATTTTAGTGAACCAACATTACAATTTCTCCCAACATATAAATATGATTTTGGTACAGATTCATATGACACCTCTGAAAAAGAACGTACACCATCATGGACAGATAGGATAATTTATAAAGGTGAAAATTTAAATCCATTAGCATATTCTGATGCGCCACTGCGTTTGAGTGACCACAAACCAGTATATGCTGCATACAGAGTGAAGGTATCATTAATTGATATTATGAAAAAAACTGCATTAATGAAGGAGTTATCAAAACAATATAACAATGAAAATGAAGATAAGTCAGAAAAAATAGATTACAGCACTCATGTGGAAGAACCAGGTCGCACTTCAAATGATATGATTTCAAATACTGGAATCTTAATTGAAACAAGATCGTCTTCAATTAAGCGTGAGAGTGTTTCTTCTGCTCCGCCAACACCACCACGTGGAAAGATTAAAAGTACTCCTATCACGTTAACTGAAGCAAATAAGAGAATAGAGAAAATTCCACCTAAAATTCCAGCACGGAAGACCCATTTAAATGATAAACCTAATTTAGCGCTTGAAAAGGACGGCAGCGTTTCGAATTCGGCACTTTCTTTGAATAGTTCATCTACTAATTCGTCACAAGTATCACTACCAAAAAAGACGTCAGCTTCGACTCCACCCCCGCCTCCCGCCTCGCGTATGTCTACATATACTACAATTGAAAGTAATAGGACAGGGGCTACAAACAAATCGATAGAAATGCAAAGCCTTTCTGATAAATCCACTGACGAAACTAAGACAACTAGGAGACCATTACCACCACTTCCTTTACCTAAAGCAAGAATACCACAGTCATTGAATGAAGAATTTCTTATTACAAACGGGGAGGAGAACCAAAACATGAGTCCTTCGCCATCAATCAGTACGAATACTAGTAGAAAACCAACTTCCGCATCAGTGTCGATATCTGACATGGTTATTGATTCGTCGACCTCACTGAAACCGATTGGAGTCAATATCAATTCAAGCTTGAGCACTAACTCCAAAAAGTCCATTCCTCCACCAATTCCGAAGAAGAAAATTGAACTGAGTAAGATATAGACAAACTTGAATGCTTTACACGGCTGGCATTTTTCACAACAGCCCAGGGAAACCTAGTGGAAGCTGAGATAACGCCAACAATACCAAGATCAAATGTCTCACCTTCAACGTTCCTTCCAGAAGTTTTGCTGACATCTTCGAGAGATTTTTCGGAAGTTGCGAAATTCATTCCGGAAAAAAAATTACTCAGACGGAATTAAAATTAAAAAAAGATCTTTTGATCTGAGATTAAACTCATTTTTTTAGTTTATTTCACACTCACTTATAGACAACTACATTATTCAAACCATATAGAAACTATATATCAGTATAGATAATCATAGTGCCTCTCTGAAAATAATACCAAATACATTAAAATCAGAATCGTAGTAACTAGAAAACCAAATAAAAAAAACAAAAAAAAACAGGTAAAAAATGACTATCAAAACAATTTACATTGCTAGACATGGTTATAGATCCAACTGGTTACCGCATGGACCATATCCACCACCACCAACCGGGGTAGAAAATGATGTTCCCCTAGCTGAGCATGGACTTGAACAAGCAGAAGAATTAGGCAAATATATGTTAAATGAAATTGAACCTAAGCCAGAAGTATTATTTTCATCCCCATTCTATCGTTGTATACAAACAATTAGACCAACTAAACAAAATTTAAATATTCCTTTATATATTGATAGAGGTTTAGGTGAATGGTTTAAACCAGATAGACATGAAATTTCTATACCAGTTTCTAATGATATAATAAGTAAATTTTTCCCTAATTTAATTGAGTTGAACTGGGAAGATAGTAATATACCATCAGCTAATGGTGAAACTGAAGAAGAAATTTTCAAAAGATGTCATGAATTTTGGCCAGTTTTCATAAGACATGTTGAAGAAAAGTACCCAAAAGTTAATACAATTATGTTAGTTACACATGCAGCTACTAAAGCTGCATTAGGTTCAAATTTATTAAAACATGTCAATGCTATTCAGCCAATTGATAAAGAAGGTAATTTAATAAGAAATGGTAGTTGTTCACTTGATAGGTATGATTGTATTGCTCATATTGGTAGTGAATCATTTTATGATAGAGAATGGTCCATTGTAATGAATGGTGATACTAGTTATTTGAGCCAAGGTGAGGAAATGAATTGGGATTTCAAGAACAAATTTGAAGCTGGTTCAGATGCCGATATCAAGGCGAGAAAACTAGCTGACGCAGCTGTTGCTGCTGCTAAGAGTAAATTAGAGTAAGTGTGAGGTTATCGATCACAACGAAACATGAACCAAAAGCCCAAAAAATGATTCAATTTCCCAAATCAAGATTGTACTGAACGATAACTTCACATGGAGACTGGTGGTTATCAATGAGCCCTCATGCCGCTACCGATTGTGTTAATCCAAGCTTTTGTAAGTGATATAATAGATAGATGGTTTTATAGTTGAAATACATGTCGTGCAAAGCGATCCAGAAAATTTTTCAGGTGAAAAATGAAATTTGTGCTCATCGCAAAATTGAAGAATCTTTATATTTCGAGTATTAATTAATTATATTGCGTTTTACGGGAAAGTGAGCCAACCTCAGTGGAATCGGTATATATTATTACGCACCAACCAAAATGGTCAAGAGTACTGTGTCAAAGAAGGAAAAGAAGGATGTCATAGAATCTGTTGATGTTTCATCATCAGAAAGTGAAGCAGAGCATATTGAAGGTTTGTCAGATGAAGAGTCTGAAAATTCTGAACAAGATGTGGATCAAGACGATAAGGAAAATAAACATAAAGTTAAGAAATTGAGTAAGAAGAAGAAAACTTCGTCTAATAATGAAAAGAAAAAAAGTGGTAAAGATGAATATTCTGGCATCATTTATGTAAGTAGACTTCCACATGGTTTCCATGAAAGAGAACTAAGTAAATATTTTTCACAATTCGGTGATTTAAGAGAAGTTAGGTTAGCTAGAAATAAGAAAACTGGTAATTCAAGACATTATGGATTTATTGAATTTGTTAATAAAGACGATGCAAAAGTTGCTCAAGAAACAATGAATAACTATTTATTAATGGGACATCTTTTACAGGTCCGTTTATTGAACAAAGGGGCCAAGATTTCCAAGTTGTATAAATACAGAAAGAGAGCGTTCATGGAACCAGTAATCACTAAAGACGCTAAACAATTAAAGAAAGAATCTACTGATAGACATAAAGAAAGATTTAATAAATTAGCGGATGCCGGTATTGACTTCAAATGGTAAAGGAGGAAAAGGAAAAGGAATGGAAATCCTATCAGCTGGCACTATAATCAAGAATATTAACATGGTCATATATAACTTACTTGTATAATAATTAACTAATTGGCAAAAAAAAAAAAAAACAGAAAAGATACAATTCAGCCTGTAATGTGTCACTAATAACCAAACCTAGCTAAACATGATAGACAAAGCAATTCTTACTTATCTTCAAAAAAGATCGCACTTGCCTACAAGAGAAACTCGAGGAGAAAACATTGGTTTAGTGACAATTACATCATAGTTTCCTGAAGTACAAATCTAAGTGACGGAAATTTTCCATTGTCCTGCTTGTCATTAGCGCAGCGCGTTTATTTTGGCAAAGACAATTTGATGCGCAATTTTGTTACCCCTTTGAAGCTTTAGGGATCGCCATTTCAGAAATGATGAGGGTTAAGCTGCTATTAGGACATTGCTCAAATTTTGGAAACCCGAATTCGATTGTCGGAAATAAGGACGGAAAGGGTAGTTTTGTTGCTTTTTCTCAGTAAAATCCGTTGCTACCGCGATGGTGTCAAATTTTCAAGCCAATTAGCTCCCGGACATTGACTCCATGACAGCAACCCTAAAGCCTAACTGCCCGACAACCTAAACTACTGTGTCTCCTATAGACTTTGCAAGGAATTCTGTCGATCCCATTTTCTTTCCCTTTCGTGGTTCTTCTCCACGAAACCGACAATCTGAAATTGACTGCTTCTTGAAATTTATCGTTCGTTAACTCGAAATGGAAATATCGTAAAATTTGAGGAAAAAAGCGAAATTTTCGAAATTATATTTAAATCTTTCACTATTTTCCTCCAATATTACTATTGCACATTTATTCCTTTTTGACTATTGTTTCAAATCTTTGGAACGTATTCTTTGAACAACAAGGCAGTTTAATCTTCTTATTGCACTTTTTCTCCTACTAAAAGCCCAAAAAGAAAAAAAGATCAAATTTTGAACAATGTCTACGAAATTATACACTTACGAAGAAGTCGCTAAGCATAATAAGGTTAAGGACGCTTGGATCGTGATAGATAAAAAAGTTTATAATATCACAAATTTCTTAAATGAACATCCAGGCGGGGAAGAAATCATTTTCGAAAATGCTGGTGGTGATGCCACTGATAACTTTTTAGATATTGGCCATTCTGATGATGCATTAAAAATCTTAAAATCAAGATGTATTGGTGCCATGGATCCAACAAGTAAACCTGTCCTTAAACCAAGAAAAACTGAAGAGATTAGACCAGTTAAACAACAAGGTAGTGGTAGATTAGCTATAACCGTTGCCTCAATTTGTTTCATTATCGGTTATTATTTATTAAATGATTGATTCACATATTTTACTTCGTATCACCTACTTTTTATTGTTCAGGGAACATATTGAAGAAAACTTAACTTTATTCTTGACAACTAAAACTATTTATCAGAAGAAATTCATAGCTTCGTTGACTAATTATTTATTCTATCCACTGATATATAACTTTTCATTTTTAATTTTTTATATAAAAGATATATCTATATATAAAATAAATTTGTTTTTTTATTACAGTTCTAATACTTTCCAAACTTATAATATATTCGTTTATGGTTGCTTCTTCTACATCTCATTTTAAAGAAAAGTGTGTAAGGAATAATTTAGTAGATTAAAATGTTTCGAGATTTCGCTAATTTTGTTTTATATATTATGGTACATACAGAAAATACAATCTTTTCTTAATTTGGTATATGGTACATTATAAATTTTCAAATAGAAATTACAACGACTCTATCACAAAAGTTATATCAGTTTTAACGTCTATTACCCCAACCAGAATCTCTTGATCTGTAACCACCGCCATTACCACCACGGCCACCAAAGCCACGACCACCACGACCGCCGCGACCACCGTAACCGCGACCTCCATAACCACGGCCACCACCGTTATATCTTGGATGTGGACCTCTTGGTTTTCTGTCATATTTCAATAATTCTTCTGGGATTGTTTGCTTAGCTTCTCTCATAATGGAAATTAATGAAGCACCTAAACTTTTATTTTCTTCAGTGAAGAAGGAAATAGCGGTACCTGTAGCACCAGCTCTACCAGTTCTACCAATTCTATGAACATAATCTTCAATATTACCTGGCATATCGTAATTGATAACATAGGTGACACCTTTAACGTCTGAATAAAAAAAAATGAGTTAATAACAAAAAGATATTATGCAATATGATGCAGTTGCAAATATCAAGCATTAATAAATTGTTAGTAAAAAAAGCTATGGTTTTGGAAACTGTTGTTTCCACTTTTACAAGAACTTGCTACATTCCTTATCTTTCGAAATTTTTAATTACTTGGAAAACAAAACAAAATACACAAGGGCTGAACTGGTCAAGAGAAAATTGGAAACTTATAATAACAATGGCTAGAGTGAAAACAAATAAGTATCACTCTTGGTACCAATATTGACTTAAGTTATTTCATTCTTTTTTCTTTCCAACAATAAGAAGCCAAAAAGAGAATTTATTACAGTGATCTGAAAAAGTTATTTTGATAACTTAACAGTTGATATTTATTGAAACTACAAAAGCAAAAAAAAACCAGTAAGTTAAATAAGGTTAAACCGTAAACAGTCATATTCAATGTCTAGAAATTTCTTAAAGTGAAATTCCAAAGAAAAGTTTAGTCAAAAGAAAAGTAGACTGAAATTGTTAGTTTAACCAAAAGTAACTTATTGAACTTTTCTTTTTTTAAAAAATTGTATACTAAAAGATTCTCTCCAAAATGCGAACATATATTTTCCCCCATCTAACCCAAACATTTACCCAATACCTAAATTATTGGTTGGATAAATTTTAAAGACAGTAAATTAATGCGGAAAAATATTATAGTTAATGAAAACCAATCAAAAATTGTCAACAAAAACCTTTTTTAATACAATAAATTAAATCAATTAAGATAAAAATCGTTTCAATTCCATGTAATAATCTTTACACTGTAAAAAAACATTTGATATCAACTTTCCAAAGCAAGTTGAAAAGATATGATAACCAAAATAAAACTCTTTGAGTTTCAAACTAAAAAAAAAAAAAAAAAAAAAAAAAAAAAAAAAAAATTTTTTTCCTTTCTTTTTTTAAAAAAAAAAAAAAAAAAAAAAAAAAAAAAATAAATTTTTTTTAAAAAAAAAAAAAATTAAAAAAAAAAAAAAAAAAAATAGAAATTTATAAAAAAAAAAAAAAAATACCTCCAACAACAAAAAAACACTCTAAAAAAAACAACAAAACAACCCCAC
>JAMSGM010000076.1:0-57056 GCA_030462875.1 Grigorovia humatica
CTTGAATAAGATTGGATCGTCCTTGAATAAATTGACAAAAAATGGACGTAAGACCAAAATGCTCCACAGCAAGTAAGAGCTTGTAGTTTGGTCCAAAAAAAGCAATCTGGGGGTGAATTTCCTATTTTTATTATAAGTCGATTTGATGTACAGAGAGTTGTACTTTGGATCGATAAAAAGGTTTCTGCTTGAACCAGTATAACTAAGAATACTGAGTTCAGGAAAACGTAAAGGAAATCCAGGGCATAACCATACAAGAACCATGATTAATTTTGTAATTTGAACGGAAATTTTAATCACGTCTTCTCTAATGGTACTGTTAATATCAATGCTGTTTTTCCATTTCATGATAAACTTGGACACAGTATCAGAATCGAAATTTTCAAATAAAGATGCATGGTAAGTATCATTTTGAAAGTTACCACCTCTGACACCTAGAGTTTGTTTATAAATGTCATCGACGGAACCAAAATTGAGGTACTTACCTAGATAATCAATCCTTTTTTTAAGATCTGATTTGATATCGGTCATCATGCAATGGATCATCTCAAAAGAAATTTTTTTACCTCTAACATGTACAGATCTTTCTTCTGGGTCAATGTTAACTAGAGTGCATGCTTCAGCTTGACCTTCTACAATAACTTTCGAATATAGAATCTTTATGTATCCAGCAATCCTCTTAGTGTCATGGGAAGCCCAAGAGGACACGGTGCTGGATAGATTATCAGATTTTCCAAAAATTGAAAACGAAATAAGGCATTTTAGAGAATCTAATAAGTATCTATAACGAATAATATGTTTTCTTGGGCACTCAAAACTGTAGTCAGACCATTCGGTAAACGCAAACGCACATAACTTGATCCATAAAATTACGAAGTGATAGTTTTTTTCTTTTTCAATTGCTTTACCAAAGAATTGGTTGAAAGTAGTAAAGAGATCTTCGGTATTATTGGATTCTGGAACCAAAAAGTCCGGAGAAATATCTGGTAAGTTTTTGAACAAACACAGTTTCTTGGTAAGTCTGCGTTCGAGCATGGGTAACGTATTCATCGAATAATAAAAATGGCAATAAAAATGGTAATTTTTATTATTTGATGAAGACAACAACTTATATACTATCTTTCTTCAAATAATTGATATGATTTATTTTATGTCCATTTGATTATACAAATCTGTTCTTTGATTGAACTGTCTTCCTTAGTGATCTAAAGGGTGTCAACTTTCTATAGTTTTTATTTGGATATTGTAGACCCCTAGCATATGCTTCAATGTGCAGCAATAATTGTACATCTAATATTCCTTCTTTCAAGCCGTATTAATAATTTGAACTGATTAACAGTTTTCTGAAGAGCTTCAGAATGTTGTATATTAAATATGTAATAATGTTAATTAAATGTATGGGTCCAATTAGGACATTTCTTCGAAATAAAAACTAGTGAACTAAAGCAGATATATATGATATAGTCTGAGTTTCACCAGAAAATGTAATTAGGAAATAGCATGGTACGAATGAAGTGTGCAATCCATCAAAATTTATTTTGTTTATTACCTATACAACTACTGTTTAAGTCAATGGGAAATTCTAGCCAATAGAGAGAATTGTTCCATATTTGGTAAAATTTAAGATATTGGGTATATACATAGCGTTGCATCCAAACTAAGCTTCAGCGACAAACATAATATTTACCTTAATAAATAATTCTTCTTTACTTATCATTTGGACTGGAGTTACTAGTCATTCGGTTTAACAGAAGAGCTCTCGACATTTATTTCCTCATCGAAATACTTTCAATTACTGAAACTAACTTTCACTCGTCTTTTTAATATGGAAATAATATAAAAGGTTATCTGAGAGCTGCGCATCTAAGGAAAGAGAATGAGCTTTCCATTTAGTGCATTAGTAACAATAACATTGTATGCCTCTTATGGCGATGAAATTGTTTCTGCATCAGCTGTAAGGATGATATCTAGATGTTCACCTTTATTCAAAGAACTTACTGCTTTAATGGCACCACACGAACTGCACAACAAGACATTTCCAATTAATTACTTTGGTGCAATCTATATATCGGAAACTAGTAAAACTGCAAAATATTTGAGCTTGCATACATGGGTCAGTATCATCGAAAAATGAAATGTAAATGCAATATGTTCCAAGCATTGGATGCGCTTTGAAGGTAGCTAGCTTTTTTATTTTCCTTTACCGCTAGATTTCTATATATCAAAGTTTAAAAACCACCTTATTCTACGCTCTATATATATATATATGAATAATGATGATTAATTCTAGAAATTTACAAAGGTATTTTACATATTGATCAGTTGTTTTTTTATTCCGCTGTTGAGATCTTTCCATTAAAGAGAGTAAAAATAATTAGGTAAATTTTGATGTATTCGGGACAAATGCAATCAAGTTTCCACAGCCAAGTAACTTGAGCATTGAAAATACTCTCCGATATTTGAGTTTATTGTAGGTTCACTCACATGTACGATATAATTCAAACGTTCTTGTCAAAAGTTTTGTAAGCTTCAAAGTAATCAAGCTTTCTGAAAAGCGTTTTATTATCAGCAAAGATATTTAGGTAGACCTATTGATTTTTAATTTAGTTGTAGGATTCAGCTTGGAGTAATTCAAATTTTTTTGAATCGGTAAAAACAATGCAAGACATAAATTTCTTTGGCCCATTTCGACTGGGACCAAATACTAGTTTTCATTTACCATATTAACACTAGTACCAAACCCTATTGACCAAAGGGTTTATTATTCTAACTATTTTTAAGATTTATCTTTAGAATTTTATTCGAAATTCTAATCGTTTTGAAATATATAACTATATAACGTCAGAAATGTTGTTATGACTGACCAAAGTGTAATAACTAAGAATGAAATTTGAATAGACTTATTCTAGAAAAAGTTATGTTATCCCATACAAGCACATATGTTTGATAATACACTCCTCATGTTTTACGTTTTCCACGCAGGTAGTCGGTAGAAGTCATTTTTTGCTGATAACGCCGATACAAAACCAGAAGAAGAACAAAATTATGATGAGTACCTTTCTTATACAAACGCAGTTCCTAAAGGAGTGCTCAAAAACAGTGAGTTTTAACTGTTATCACTATATAAGACTAATTTATTTGTAATTTCAAACTGGAACATTTACCATTAGCACCCAACTTAATAGCCATCTTGTATCTTGAATCCTTCATAAGAGACAAATTATATATGATACTCTTATTTGCATTTGTATCTAAACTAGTGAGGTAGCCAATATTCTTCCATCCAGTTTTCAAAGCGATAATTGTTCTTGAAATGATACAAGACATCAGAACACTCACAGCATATGATCAGATGGATGATTCTCTACAAAATCTCAACTTATTTATGTTAAGGTGTTTAATTATTAATTATTTCTCTATATAAGTAAGTGTAATGTATAATATAATTAAGTGATTTAAAATGCAAAACCTCAAGAGTCAATGAACTTCTATCAGAATAAAAAGTAAGTGACTAAGATTTCCAATTATGAATAAATGACTATGAATAGAATCAAAAATGTTATACTATTGTAACAATGACAAAGCTGGAAAATTGAAAGTGAGTAAACAAAGAACTTAGGCGGCATAACCATATTTCGATTTTCTTCTAATAGATTCACCATATTTCAAAAAGAAAAATGGCAATGGGATCATGGCAGCAGCAAATAAACCTAATAGTAAACCTGCCCAACCAACACCCATACCTTCAAACATGTAACCAGCAAATAATGGGAAAACAGCACCAAAGGCTGATCTTAAGAAAGTATTTGCTGCGACTGCAGAACCGGCTACCAACAAATATGATTCAATAATGTAATTTAAACATGGTAAGAAAATACCCATTAAACCAAACCCGATAAATGAACCAGCAATAGTTGGGCAAATCCAGTGAATCTTTTTTGGATAATACCCAGTCCAACAGAACCATAAAATACCAATTGGGAAAACAATACCGGATACAATCATTGGATAAAGTCTTGCTTCAGGAACAAGACCACCTTTAGCTCTAACTCTTCTTAAATAATCACCTTCACAATACCAGATGAATGCAGCACAGAAAAACATACCAATAATAAGGGCAATATATGGCAATTCACCGTTTTCGACCAAACCATAACCTTCCACAAAGACAATTGGGTAAGCTTCTAACATTAAGTAAAGGATACCATAAACAAATGAATTATAAATGGTGACAATTAATAATGCAGGTTCTGTGCATAACATTCTCAATGGTCTTGTAAGGTTATTTTTGACGATATTTTTAATAGATAACTCAACATTTTCATGTGCTGCATGAATACCCCAATTATTTGTTTGCTTTCTCATTAGTTTTGCCTTATGAACTAAAATAGTTGGATGGTGAGTTTCTGGGAAGAATATGGCAATTAAGACAAATACTAAACTAGCAAGACAACCTACAACATATTCTAACCATCTCCAAGTAGTTCTTTGAGCGATATATGAACCCATAACTGGTGATAAGATTGGACCAACAAAAACACCTAATGAGAAAAGACAGACAGCTTTACCTCTCATACTAGTATCAAACATATCAGTGAAGGCGGCTGGAACAACAGCCATTGGTGCTGCACCAATCAACCCCCCAAAAAATCTACAAATGAAAATAGTTTGCAAATTTTCAGCTGTAGCAACTGCGAATTGAAAACAAGCGAAACCGAATGCAGATATGACTAACACACCTCTTCTACCATAAATTTCAGAAAGTGGAGCATAGATAACTGGAGAAGCTGCAAACCCAAAGACGAAAAGAGTGACACCTAAGATGGCCACGACGGTGATGATATGATAAATTTCACAAATTTGTTGAACTGCAGATGCAAAAATACTACTTGCCATACTGATGCAAATACAATCTATACACAACATAATACAAATTAAGGTTTTTTTCCTCATGGACCAGTTAAATGGATGTAATGGATCATTTGGGCCATCGAAAGTAACTTCATAATTTGAAGGGTTTATCAAAGGTGGTGGATATGGTCTATCACCACCCATTGGTAAAGTATTTGAATAGTCGACTTCTACTAAGTCAACGTTTTCATCTTGACCGGTTAAAATTTTAGACAATCTTCTATTGACGTCTACAGCTGATTCTGATATCGAATTTAAAGTAGTAGTCTTTTCTAAGTTCAAATCACCTCCTTCCATATCTGTTTGTTCATTTACGGGATGGAAATCAACTGGTTCATTTACTTGTGAGTTTTGCTGAGAATCAGTAGCAGCTAATTCATCAGAAGTATCATAATCTTTTTGAGACATCTCTGAAGAAGTTGACATGTATTTATGACTATTGTGGATTTTTATCAGCGAGAAACTAACCTTTTGTAACAGGTTTATGTAAAAACAGATTAAACAAAGAAAGCGAAGTGATATATCTTTTTTTTTTATTTATATAATATTTCACATGCTGATTTTTCAGATGAAGGCAAAACAATCTATTGTGTTCTTTTATCCCAAAGAGGAAACAGAAATCGTAAAATTTTCTTTTTTCCTTCTTTTTTCCGTGGAATGCGACATGAAAAGTTTCGGAAAAAGAAAGCACCCGCCGCACACGGAAGCGGAAGAAGAAACGGGACAAAATGGATGACGCAAAATTTGAAAGTTCAGCCGTTAGGGAAGAAAAGCTCTCATTCCTAAGAGCAAACCTTTAACTATAACCGGCAGTAGTATATTCGTATTATTCAAGGTTATTTGCTAGTTTATTATATTTGGCCAAAATAATGCAACGGTTTTTCTGTGTTACCCATGCTCAGTCGGAGTGCGGAATGACTGTCAATGGTATCAAATTTCGTATAAGCCAAAAAAATTGAAATTTGCCGTTAAACGGAAAGTCAAATTTTAATATCTTTTTACGTAATGCCCCAATGGGCAGCGCCATGGGAAGAAAATTTAGTGAATTAAAAGACCGAAAAGCGACACGGCTAGCGGAAGACGGATAAACTACCGACGGAAGGAGACTTCCGCATTCAGTTTTTCCGCTGTGGAACGATGCGAAAAAAGCAATACCAACTTTAATTGGATTTACCTTTTCTTCTTTTCTCAAATTTTCCACGATCTTTTTCCGATTGAAAGGTCATTTTTGACACTTTCAATACCATGAAGGGTTCAATTTGATTATCAGGCGCATTCCGTGATAGTTTAATAATGAGACAAGCGTTTCTGCAGGCTTCATACCTTTATGTTTCTTTAGGATAATCAATCAACGATGACTCTAAATTAAATTCGAGGAAGAATTCTTTACCATGCCAATTATTTATCTCCGTTGGTCGAGGAGTTCACACTGTCAAGAACCCTATGGGCAGTTCCGTTTATAGTTCAGCTAATGAACTTCAGCTTCGTTTTAAAACCATAGTCTACCATTGATACATCTGCTGTTAATCATACCGTGCAATGTATTAATGAGGATCAGAAGACTAATTTTTTACGGAGTGTGGTTACACTACTATTTCTCTCTACTATGAAATGAACCTTAAATTCAATTTTAGTATTGTTCACTAAAATAAGTATCCTTGATAAAAGAATTTTGCAGCATTAGCACTAGATTCTTGGCGCAAGCAAAAGAATTATATGTACAATATGTTTAAATTTCTTTTTAGTTCGTAAATATTTTTGCTGATAACTCAAATTGTATATGTTCATTATATAAATATTAATTAAAAAAGTTTCTTTTTGATTGAATACATTGGTAAATTTATTACTTAATTTCACTAGTTTCCCTTTTCAACCATTTATAGGTAATACTTTGTGGCTGTGTAAATTGAACTAAATTTTTCCAAATTCTAGAATGGTATAAATTGATTTGATCCTTTTCCTCTTGTGTCAGTAGTTTAACATTGATTAACTTCTTACAATATGGGACCATCGTTAGATTCTCAAATTCAAGAAATTCCTTTTCGCCAAATTTCAAACCGGGGGCGTTCTTCACAAGCAGATTATTTTCAATTCTGATACCATACTCACCATCTTTATAAAATCCAGGCTCATTACTTATGATATTACCCTCTTCAAATGGATATTCTGCCAAGCTTGGTTTAATACCGATGCCAATTGGGCCTTCATGAACATTTAGAAATGAACCAATACCATGACCTGTACCATGCCTGTAATCTAAACCTTTTGACCACAAAAACTGTCTAGCAATACAATCAATTGTAGTACCATTTGTACCTACAGGTATTTTTAATCTTTCTACAGCTAAATTACCTTTCAAAACTAATGTATAATTATCAATTTCCTCTTGTGTAGGCTTGGTGAAATGTAATGTTCTTGTAATATCTGTAGTACCTTCTAGGAATTGGGAGCCAGAATCACAAAGGTATATTTTAGATGGATCGATCATGGAGGAACCAGTAATTGGAGGTGAATAATGAATAATTGCTGCATTAGAACCAGTGGACGATATTGTTTCAAATGAGTTACCCATAAAATTTTTCTGGGTTCTCCTTATATCAGTTAGCCTTTGTGCTGCTTTATGTTCATCAATTAAAGATTCCTTATTAATTAGTTTATCTTCCAACCAGGCAAAATACTGAATTAATGCTACACCATCTTTCACTTGGGCCTTATGAGCATTGTTAATTTCGATTTGATTTTTAACAGATTTAAAAAGATCAACTGGTGAATGAATAATCAGGAAATTGGTATTTGATATACAACGTAAGAGTTGCCATGATGATGAATCTGGTATTAAAAATTTAACGTTCTTATTGTCCTTTATAATTGTTTCAATCTTATCCCATATCTTTTCATATGGTTGAACTTTAATATTATTTTCGCTAAAAAATTTATTGACCACTTCATTGTATGAATTATTAATGAAAAGGGTTGTCTCAGATTCATTAAGGATCAAATATGAGAAGAACACTGGGTTATAATCAATATCGGAACCACGTAAATTCAATAACCAACATATCTCATCAAGCGCACTTATAATGAAATAGTGATTTGGATCTGACTCGACATTTTCATCATCAGAGATCGAGTTATTTGTATTTGGTGTTTCAGTATTTCCTGTATCCAACTGTTTCAATTTATTCAATAACCTCTTCTTTTTAGACTGGAAAGACTCACCAGAGAATTCATTACTTAAGTAAACTAATTCATTATTTGGTCTAGTTGGCATAATTTCAAATTTATCCCATATTATATCAATTAGATTCGTTTCAACTGGAACTAATGCTATTTTTGAATCAGTAAATTTTGAATTTGAAGCCGCGATTAATTTTTCAAACTTTGCGATAGTCTGAAAATCAAATAGTTTGGGGTCAACACCAATGTTCACCAGTTTACCGCCTAGTGACTGAGACATATTCCTGGTTTCAACAATACACCAATCTTGCCAAGTGAATTTATCAATACCTTGTCTTAATAAAGACCAATTAAAATCTAATTCGCGAGAAGCTTGATTAAAATATCTACCGTCGGTACTTAAAATTGATTTTCCCTCATAGGAATCAGTTGTAAAATTTAATAAATCTCTAGTTACACATGCAATCCCGGCTGAACCAGAGAAGCCAGAAATGAAACTTCGTCTTTGATCTACAGCAGCAACGTATTCAGATTGATGTGCATCTTCACTTGGTATTACATAGCAAGCCATATCGAATTTTTCCATTTGCTTCCTTAAAGCCTGTAATCTTTGAGTAGTATTAACTTCCTTTGAATTATGACATAATGAATCGCTAGAATAAATAGAGTCTGCTTCATCATTTAGTCTACGCAATTCGGATTCGCTAATGTTATAGTTTAAACTACTTTGTCTCCGGTGATTGTTTTTACTATTATTTAGTGCAGTGTCAATATTTGAATTTATAGAACTTAATCTGTTCTGTTCAAATTTTTTTAAAAAAAGAGTTGATCTTCTATTTGTCCTTGATAATAAACCGGGCGAACAAGTGCAATTATTACAGGGTCTTAACGGTGTATTTGTCTTTATAAAATTGGGTGTCGCAAAATTTGTTGAATTCATGTGTCTTAAAGCCATGCCTTTTGAATGTCTTTTAGTAGATAAAGGTACTCTTTAAATAAAGTAGATTTTTCGATTGAAAATATCGACTTTGTACAAAATGAATTTAAGCTATGAGTTTTGGAATGCTTTAAAATAATATCGTAATAGAGGCACAGGTAAAACAGAGCTACGTGGATGACCTTCAAGATTACAAATGGTGAATTATAGCTTAGTAATAGCTTAATAAGTTGAACTACGATTATTAGATCAAAAACAGAGAGAAAAATCAATCAAATAAGAAACAAGAATTGAATTGTAAAAACGTATTAAAATAGAATTGTCACCCTGACAACCACCGTCGGGTAACCAACTCACTGTCCACGTGGTATAGTAGCATTTGATGTGGAAAAGTCACATGATTGCACAGTCGGTCCGCGAATCGGCTGACGATTGTTTTGGGATTCGGAAAAAAGGAAGCACAAATCTCTTAAACCGATATTCGGAAAAAGTGTGATTTAATTGGATGGTTTCCCCAACGGCAGGAATAGCCAATTCGTCAGGAATAGAGACAATAATTCCGGCGCAATTTCCGCGTTTTTGATTAATAGTCATTGTTTTTGTTAAGTACGAATATTTGCTTTTGCAATGCTTTGAAGTCTTTGTTCACATAATAACGGCATTTATAATTAGTAATTCAAACTTTATCTGGTTCTCTTCTATTGACACATATATGTCAATGTTGTATTGACCCATTTCTGTTATATATAGTCTATAACATAATTGTTACATCTAGAGTTGAACTTAAACTGATCCAATTAACATATAAGATTTTTACAATTCGAAGTTCCAACTGTCGAATAGATTTGTACTGACCTTCTTTGCCGTAACTACAAAATTAATTTCATTATTTATTCATTGGTTCAAGAACACTAATCTCAGTTTTTTATTACCTAACGATTATCATGGTGTTATACAAAAGCATATTACTCAATACCACAAGACCTTTCTATATGGGTAAGATATCAGCAAGAACTCTAGCACTATCTTCTAAGGCCTCCACTAGACAGCTACTGATTAGTTCCAATAGATCAACTAACAACTTATTCAAATTCAAATTTATTAATAATACATCTAACACGAATGACATGTTCAACGTTAAAAATGATAATACAACTCCCAGTATTAAGAAATGGACTAGCCATAGTTTGCCTACAAATGGCAAACTGTCTTTCATAAAAAGTCCTCCTCCGGCTCAAACTGGATCGAGCAGCAGTAATGATACAGCAGTTTCTGATACTACAGTGAGTGCTAATAAGAAAAGAAAAAGAAAATTAAGAGCCAGAAAGGCAGTAATAACGCTAACACCTAATGCTCTAATACATTTAAAGGCATTATTAAATTTGCCAGAACCTAAATTAATTAGAGTAAGTACGAAAAATCGTGGTTGTTCTGGTACCACCTACGATTTATCATACGTCACTAAACCAGAGAAATTCGATGAAGTTGTAGAACAAGATGGTGTTAAGATTATCATTGATTCTAAGGCATTATTTAGTGTTGTTGGCTCAGAAATGGACTGGATTGATGATAAACTGAATTCCAAGTTCATTTTCCAAAATCCAAACTCTAAAGGAACTTGTGGTTGTGGTGAGAGCTTCATGACGTGAGTTCCCCAGTATGCGAGGCATATAACTCGTCCTATTTATTCATTATTTATTTTTTTATGTATTTATTTATTCTATAAAAAACCGCATGCATTTTGAAAAGTAAGAAGAAAAGGCTATTAAGTCAAGTCAAGCAGCAACCACTCACTCTACTTGTTTTTTGTACTAAACACCATCTACGTACACATTGGTAATCTATGTGAAGAGGTTCTATCTGGTATATATAACATTCTATACAGTACTGGTATCCTCCAGTGGTTTCTAGTTTCTATTGTTCTAGAAAATTCTAGCTAGTGGCCTTAATTTATTCCAAATCTGGAAATTTCTTTCATCTGTCAAATGATGATTTTGCTCCCTGTAACTATCCAGGTATAATAATTGATATATAAGGGGTTAGTGCCCACGTAAACTTATAGTTTCCTTCCTTCTATGACACAAGAGACATATACATTAATACAAAACAGAAAGCTTATAGAATAAACATAATTCAACAGTTTAACGTTACAAGGTTTTACAAATGAACGACGAAACACAATTCACAGAGAAAGCGATCAAATTATTGACGATTGCTCAGAAATTAGCTGAAGATCATCAACATCCTCAGCTGCAACCAATTCATATTTTAGCATCTTTTGTGGAGACCCCAGAAGATGGCTCCGTAGCCTATTTGCAGAATTTATTTGATAACGCACGTTATGATTATGATGCCTTTAAAAGATTAGTTAATAAACACCTAGTGAGAATTCCACAACAACATCCAGCACCACAACAAGTTTCACCAAGTTATTCATTTGGTCAAGTAATGCAAGATGCTCAGAAAATTGAAAAGCAACAGAAGGATTCATTCATTGCTCAAGATCATATACTTTTTGCCCTATTTAAGGATTCGTCAATTCAATCTATCTTTAAAGAAGTTGCTGTAGATATCGAAGCTATAAAGCAACAAGCTTTGAAATTAAGAGGGAATCAAAAAATAGATTCTCGTGGTGCTGATACTAACACACCATTAGAATATTTAAGTAAATATGCTATTGATATGACAGAATTAGCTCGCACAGGTAAATTAGATCCAGTTATTGGTCGTGAAGAAGAAATTAGGTCAACAATTAGAGTCTTAGCAAGAAGAATCAAATCAAATCCATGTTTAATTGGTGAGCCAGGTATAGGTAAGACAAGTATTATTGAAGGTATTGCCTTAAGAATTGTCGATAATGATGTTGTCACTACTTTACAAGGTTGTAAACTATTTAGTTTGGATTTGGCTGCTTTAAAAGCCGGTGCTAAATACCAAGGTGATTTTGAAGAGAGATTGAAAGGTGTACTGAAAGAAATTGAACAATCGAAAACTTTAATCATTCTTTTCATTGATGAAATTCATATGCTTATGGGTGATGGTAAAGAAGATGCAGCTAATATTTTAAAACCAGCATTGTCTAGAGGTGGCTTAAAAGTTATTGGTGCCACTACTAATAATGAATATAGGTCGATTGTTGAAAAGGATGGTGCATTTGAAAGGAGATTTCAAAAGATTGAAGTCTCTGAGCCAACAATTAGACAAACAGTGGCAATTTTAAGAGGTTTACAACAAAAGTATGAAATTCATCACGGTGTCAGAATTTTAGATAGCGCTTTAGTGACTGCTACTCAGTTAGCTAAACGTTATTTACCATATAGAAGACTACCTGATTCCGCATTAGATTTAGTGGATATATCATGTGCTGGTGTAGCTGTCGCTAGAGATTCGAAACCAGAAGAACTAGATTCAAAAGAGCGTCAATTACAGTTATTAAAAGTTGAAATTAAAGCTTTAGAAAGAGATAAAGATGCTGATTCCAGTACTAAAGAAAGGTTAAAGAAAGTTAGACAAATGGAGGCTTCATTAGAAGAAGAGTTAGCTCCATTAAAGCAACGTTATAATGAAGAAAAACATGGTCATGAAGAGTTAACTGAAGCTAAGAAGAAATTGGATGAATTAGAAAATAAGGCAGCCGATGCAGATCGTAGGTATGATACAGCTACGGCTGCTGATTTGAGATACTTTGCTATACCTGATATAAAGAGACGTATTGCAGAACTGGAACAAAAAGTTGCGGATGAAGCCGCTAAAACTGGTTCTAATTCAATGGTTTCAAATGTTGTGGACTCGGAAGTTATTGCAGAAACTGCTGCCAGGTTAACAGGTATTCCGGTCAAGAAGCTATCCGAATCGGAGAATGAGAAATTAATTCATATGGAAAAGGAGTTATCTAGTGAAGTTGTTGGTCAAATGGAAGCAATTAAAGCTGTCTCTAATGCTGTTAGACTATCCAGATCAGGTTTATCAAATCCCAGACAGCCTGCTTCTTTCTTGTTTTTAGGTTTATCTGGTAGTGGTAAGACAGAGTTAGCCAAAATGATAGCTGGATTTTTATTCAATGATAAAGATATGATGATCAGAGTTGATTGTTCAGAATTAAGTGAGAAATATTCTGTTTCTAAATTACTAGGTACCTCTGCTGGTTATGTTGGTTATGATGAAGGTGGGTTTTTAACAAACCAATTGCAATATAAACCATATTCAGTCTTACTATTCGATGAGGTCGAAAAAGCACATCCAGATGTACTAACAATTATGTTACAAATGCTAGATGATGGTAGAATTACATCTGGTCAAGGTAAGACAATTGATTGTTCTAATTGTATCATCATCATGACTTCTAATTTGGGTGCTACATTTATTAATCAACAAGAAGGTTCTAAAATCAAAGATGAAACCAAACAGCTAGTTATGTCAGCTGTAAGGCAACATTTCAGACCTGAATTTTTAAACAGAATTTCTAGTATCGTAGTATTCAATAAACTATCGCGTAAGGCAATTCACAAGATTGTCGATATCAGAATTAAGGAAATTGAAAAAAGATTCGAGGATAATGACAAACATTACAAATTAGATGTATCACCTGAAGCTAAGGACTTCTTGACACGTTATGGTTATTCGGATGATATGGGTGCAAGACCACTAAATAGATTAATTCAATCAGAAATTTTGAACAAAATGGCCATGAGAATCCTTAAGGGAGAAATTATGGACAAAGAAACTGTAAAAGTGGTTTTGAAACCAGGTAAACAAAGAGGTACTGGTTTGCGTGAGGAAGAAGAGGAAGGATTAGAAGTGGTAGCCAATCACGAATCCAAACAAACAAATATTGACGATAACTTGGACGAATTCGATGACGATGATATGCAGATGGATGTGGACTAATTAGTTACTCCATTATACATTGAAGTAGTTTCATATTCAAACTAGACATTAGAAGTCAAAAATAGACTCAAACATTATTCATATACTCCATATATATATACTAATTGTATCTAAAACAGATTCGATCTTATAATTTTCATTTCCATGATATTTTTTCGTGATATTTTTTCTCTTTTTTGGTTAATAGCCAGTTCATCATACCCCTATATATAAAATTGATTATTTTGCTGTTAAACATAATTGCTAAGCTATAATAACCCATTATTATGGTTGATGATTCACAATTGCTTGAAAACAAAGAGTTTCTTAGAATTCAAAGCTTGAATTCAACTGAAAATAAATCGAAACGTAGATCGATTGTATATGATAAACCAGTTCCAGGTTTAGAATCAGAAGACTCTGGTAGAATTGTTGTTCAATCCTCCGATGAGTTACTCAATGAAGAAGAGTTAACCAAAGTTTTGTCTAATGCGTCCGTGGAACAGGAAGTAAAGGATGAGATTTTCAAGACATGGATTAAAAAATTAAGTCAAATTGAAAAAAGAAGGTATCATCCAGGTGTCAATAAAACGATATCATTTTTTGGAGATGTAGATTTTGGTAACAGAGCTACCGTTTTTGATCAAGTTGTTTCTCAACCATACATCAATACTTTCAATGGTCCTATCATCGAAAAGCAGATGAAAGAATTTGAAAAGATAAACAGAACTTTAAAGGATCCTAATATAAAAAAATTAGATGCACTAAAGCATGATTTCTCTGGGCTCTATATTATTTTTTGGTTTATTGTTGGTTGGGTATCATTTAGAAATATAGTAGACTATTATATTGACAATGATGGGGATTTATCACATATAGAAATTTTGAATTTATTGTCAGAAAGACTCGATGTTGTTTTTTCCCTTGACGCGCTTTTATTTATCTCTACATTCTTTGTGGTAATCATTCAGTATTTAGTGAAATGGAACTTCTTTAATTGGGATCCCGTTGGTAGATATATTGTTTTTGGTTATGAGTTGCTTTTTGCGTTTACAGCTAATTATCTTACAATTGCCGTTTTCGAATTAAACTGGATTTCAAGAATCTTTTTTTTCCTACATTCAATGGTGTTTATTATGAAAATGCATTCTTTTTCCTTTTTTAATGGGTATTTATGGAATATTAAAAGAGAATTACAGTACTCAAAAACTGCATTAAAAAAATATCAACATATTTCGAATCCAGAAATCATTAAGACTTTAAAAAGAAGTGAAGAATTTTGTAATTATGAATTGTCGACACAATCTTGTGAAACACATTTCCCAGACAACATTGGTTTCAGAAATTATTTTATGTTTAGTATGTTCCCAACTTTAGTATACCAAATAGACTATCCCAGGACAAACAAGATAAGATGGGGGTATGTTGGGGAAAAGTTTTGTGCTTGCTTTGGCTCACTTTGTCTGATGATTTTAACCGCTCAAGTTTACCTTTATCCATGTTGTATTCGTGTTATTCGTTTAGCTGAACATCCATGGCCTAATTTCTGGACTAGTATCGTAGAATGGCTTTATTTAGTCACCGAAATTATCCCTGGCTTCTCTGTGATGTTCATGTTAACTTTCTATTTCATTTGGGATGCATTCTTGAATTGTGTTGCTGAATTAACGTGCTTTGCTGATCGTTATTTTTACGGTGATTGGTGGAATTGCACCACATTTGCTGAATGGTCAAGATTATGGAATGTTCCCGTTCATAAATGGCTTTTAAGACATGTTTTTCACAGTCTAATGAATCATTTTAGATTAACTTCAACCCAAGCCACACTTTACACTTTTATTCTAAGTTCGATTTTGCATGAGATTTCATTATTTGTTATCTTCAAGAAAGTGAGACCATTTATGTTTCTGTTCCAAATGACCCAGATTCCAACCGCTTATTTCAGTAAAAGACCACCATTTAATACAAGGCCTGGTTTATGTAATGTTTGCTTTATTTTTGCAATCTTAAGCGGTATGACTTTCTTAGCCTGTATCTATGTTATTTACTGAACAATAAGTATATATCTATGCAGATACGTAGAAATGGACATATGTGTATCTATATATGAATATATATTTGAATTATACAATTTTTATAGTGTTGATTACATGTATACATATATCTGTAAAGGGTGGTTTAAAGTTACAAACAACCTCACGAACTTGTATCACTCACTTGTTAAACTAGCGGTCCAATCGGCTATTTTACGCTATTTGTATTTTTTAAATTTTAGCCGCCCAAAAACAAAAAAGAAAAAATATAAAAGGAGATCGAAAAGTTGTTTTCTTGGAAATATTCTAGTTTCTCTTGTCTCACTTTTCAGAGTTAGTTACAATTTCTTTCATTGTTTCCTTTCATTATTATTTATTGTCAAGATATAATCGAGATAAGCTATAATATACAAGGTATCAGCTGTTCATCTATATATATATATATATATATATTAATATTCTTCGACCCAATTAAAGAAAACTAATAATACCTGTTTCTCAAACTTCAATTGTTCTAATACTAGATCATTTTTTTATCTATCAAGTTTTCGATTTCGGCAATACTCAAGTAGTTTTTATCGCCCCTTAAAAGCAACAACATCAAAAATAAAAAAATAGAAAACTTTAATCATTTTTTTACAGCATTACTTGATTGGGCAATATAAGTACGTGACTCCTGTTCAAAACCTAGGAAAAGTTTAAATTAAAGTATTTTCCTTAAAAAAATATTGAATAGCAATAATCTCAGCTTGGGTATTTGTTTCAATAAGAATTATTTTTTTAAAGATTAACAAAAGTAGACAAGCGAATAAAAAGAATGGTAAATCAAGAAACTGAGTTACACAACCTCCAAGAGAGTTTTGTTAATTTGAAGCTAAAAGAAAGTAATGATTGCTTAATCAATGAGCACATAAATCAATTACTACCACAAGAGGTGTCTTCAAATGATTCTGATGCAACCGAAGAAACTGAGACTTCTTATGATGATGAAGATGGAGATAATGAAACTGAAACTACAACTAATGACGATGACATGACTTCGAAGAATTCTTCTGATAAAGAAACTAAGGTGGATGATGAATCTACGGGCTATGGTGTTGATTTGAGGGGTTTGGCTAGCGAAAGTGGGACAATCAACTCCGACAACAAAAATTCATCTAGCAGGAAGTATGACTTTAAGGGTAGACCAGCGGCATGTGTCTTTGTAGCAAGTTTAGCATCAACCTTAACTGATGATGAACTATGCATCTCTGTAACTAAAAAGTTCAAAAGATATGGTGAACTAAATGGTGTTAAAGTTCTACGTGACCAACAAAATAGACCTTACGCATTTGTTCAATATACTAATTTACAAGATGCTCAGTTGGCCTTAAGCGCTGCTCATGGTTCACGATTAGATGGACGTATTATCAGATGCGAAGCGGCAAAAGTAAATAGAACCTTATTCATTTCAAGTGAATCCAACAAATTGTTTATTGATGTCGAAAATTTCTGTAACAAATTTGGTGAATTAGAACAAATCGTACCAGGAACTCATGACATCAAAGACGTTAGTGTCATCCAGCACAAGTTTCCAGATGTCGAAGCTAAATCTTGGTTTATTCAATTCGCCTACAGAGATGATGCCATCAGAGCTTTTGCAAATATAAAAACAGAACTCAATTGGAACGTCCAATGGGCTCAAAATGTAAAAGTGCCCGAAAATTTCAATTTATTGAACTATGATAAAATCAATGGTAAGATCAAGAATTCGATCGAGAATCCTCTTAATAGTGGTAGTACAAGCAAGGTGGTTGAGATTAGTTCCTTTAAAATTCCTAATTCCACAGAACCATCCAAAATCAGTATTGATAAAAGATCGATATTTATTGGTCAATTACATGACGACACAAATAGTGAGAATTTAGCTGGGCATTTTGGTGTCTATGGGAAGATATTAGATTGTAAGGTCATTCATAAACCAAACAATGTCTTCGCATTCATTGAATTTGATGACGAAATGGCTGCCGCAGCAGCTTTGGAGAAGGAAAACCATTCAATTTTCTTGAACAAAACAATTCATGTTCAATATAAAGAAATTAATATCAACAATGTTTATGTGAGGCGGGATAAACGACATGATGGGTTTTCCCATACTACCAATAGTACTGCACTCAATATAGATCTTAACAGGGAAAAAAATAGTGATTCAATTAATAATTCGTACATGGGGCCACAATTGAATCTAGCTCCACCACCAATTAATATTTACAGAAGAAGGTCACACGATGGTGCTGTACCTACATTTGCACCCAATTATATTCCGCCTGCAATGGCTTTCCAAAATTATATGGGTGGAACAAGAACATATAGGCACAATTCATACCCTAATCCAGCCTGGGCTTTACAACAACCTTTACCTTCACATATACCACCTCCACCAAATTTACCACAGCATAGTACATTTCACCAAGTGGACGAGAATGAACATAAGGAATATGATTCCGACAAAATGGATGAAGATGAAGATGCAGAGAGGATTACTGAGGAAGGAAATAAATCAGACTCTGACGAAGATGGAGATGAAAATGAGAGTGATAATGAAAATGAAGATAGTGAATATGATAATATGGAAATGTCATATGTTACAAGCGGCCCATCTATGACAAATTATAATATGTCATCTGCTGGTAGTAATATCAAGAATAAATATACGCAACCATCAAACTCATATTACTATCCACCGCACTTTTATTATTCACCTATGCCATATCAAATGGCACCACCTCCACCACCACATATATCACAAAACGATGGTCATCAACCATATTACATGTATTACCCAATGCCACCAAATCCAATATCACGTAATCAACCTATGCTACCACCAAATCAACAAATAACTCATGATGGTAATGTTCCAATGAATCCACACCATCAAGATCCAGGTTTCAGCATAACACCAAATAATTTTGCACCAATTAATAATAATAGCACTGCGAATAATAACAACAATGCCAGTGTTCCAAGAAATTTTGCTCCTATGGTTTCACCAAGTGGAACAAAAGGAAGAATTTATTCATTCAAATCACAGAGTTTCAAACCGACGAAAAATACATTAACAACTACGGATAAAGGTAAGGAAACTGAAGCACTTGATTATTGATCGTGGAATACAAGAGAAATAGATGATGTTATAAAAGTAATATTTTATCATTTTAATCTTAAAAAAAACAAAACAAAAAAAAAACGTAAAGAGATGATAATATTCGCACATAATTTGAGAGTGAAGATAAAATTGCTAATAATTAATTCAAACTATAGGAAAATAATTTACAAAAAAAACAAAAAAAAATAGGTAGGGTGATTGTTTAATGAATAATAAATAATATTCAAAAGAAAGAAAATTATATAAAAGGTTTAGTTATTATTGTATTTCTTATTTTTAGAATGTAATTAGTTATATACAAATAAGAAATTAATCAAAAAAAATATAATTGTTAAAAGATAAAAATAATTATTAAGTATAGCAAAAATGGAAATTGACAAAGAAAAAAAAAAGAGGCGAAATATAAAAATATTATTTCTTGGGGGTAACCAAAAATACATCATCCAAAGAAATTAGTTTGCATTTAAAATTCCCATAATCAAAATATTCTATTTGCTCTTTTCAGTAGTTGAAGTTGTTGGTGCAACATTTGGTTTTGTCAATTGAAATGCTGATAATTCAATTAATTTTAATTTTAAGAAATTATAACCCTTCTTAACAGGTGGTGGAATTTGTGGTAAACTAATAATACCATCCATTCTAACTCTCCATTGAGCACAAACCAATCTTAAATATTTAGAGTTTTCATATCTGACTTTAATGAATAAAGAGTATAAAGCCAAAATGATCCATGATTTTTTATACCAAACCAAAGCCTTTAATAAACTAATAATGAAAATGAATAATTCACTTGAGGCGACCCAGAACATACATTTTTCATTATATTGTTCAGTGAAATTGGATATAATATTAACGTACTTACTGTTTTCCTTATTAATATTTAAAACCGTTGGTAAAAATGTGTTTTGTAAATATTTTAAGACATGGAAAGTAGCAAAAATCAAATATGGAATAATAGAGAATGTGTTGACCGGCATAACTAACCAAATTAAAGCTAAGATGAAATAAGAGAAATTTTCATCATTTAAGATTGATTGAATTTCTTTATCTTTTGGTATACTTTTCAAAATGTGTTGTTGGTAGATGATAATACCGAATGAGTTTAAGACACCTAGATAAATTATCTTATAAATGGAGGTCTTGAAAGATAATAAATATAGTAAACTGAATAGTAGGACGACAAAGTGGCCTAAAAACCAGGTAAATTCTAAACTTCTAGATAATTTAATTAGTTTATCTAAGGCAGTCTTAGGCTTCTTCTTGATTGGATTTGGAGTTGCAGGTTTTGGAGCGGCCATATTTGATCAATAACACAATCTATTTTTACTTTATTTTATTTTTGCTATTAACAATGCGTTAGGTAAGCAGAAATCTAGGAACGATTCAACAATGAAACAGGTATCTTTAGAAAAATGAGCACCTAAAAAAGTAAAAAGAGGAAAAGCAGAGTTTATCTGTATCAGTAGGAAAATAAGCTTCTGTCCACGATTTTACAATGAATTGAGTGTGTAAAATTGTCAAATTGTTGAGGATTGGTTCTGGCTGCGGCAAGCAAGGAAAAATGACAAGTGCGTTAGTTAAATATGAAAATGAATTGGATGAAATTGGAAAATCCCTAAATAAAAAAAAAAATTGTTGCCATCTGCACGTGATGATCCGTTTTGCGTTGTACGGGGTTTTCACTGCGACAGTTGCGATGGCATTGAAGAAGTTGTGGTTGTTGTTGTGTGCATACATAACGTCTATATGGCTACTTCTTTCTCTTCTTTTGTATCAGACTGGACAGATCGTTGATGGCTTGTCCCTGTGGCAAGTCGGAGTCTTCAAAAGCTGTCAGCTGGCCCAGGGCCCTTTTCAAAACCCTGTCGAAATCTGGGTGTTTCTGTCTTATGTCCTGCTGCGATTCTTTGACATCTAACAGATCTTCATTCAGTTCTTGGACAAGTTTCTTATCCGAGGCAGTTTGTTCTGGATCTCCATCGGTTGTTTGGATTCTTCGCTCTACCAATTCAATCGTTTTCTGTAAACAAGCTGACAATTCTTCTTTCATATCTGGTATCCATTTATACGTGTCACAAAGTTTCAAATGAATGTCAATTATCTTCTTATTCGTTTCAATATTTTCATGTTGCTTAGATACACTAGCTAATATGTTTAATGCTTCCTGATAATTCAAAATGGAATCAGTGAAATTCTCTATTTCAAGGTTGACATCACCATTCAAAGAGAACAATTCAGCCAATTTCAGACTAATATTCGTCTTTTTCGAAGAATTGAAGGTTTCTTGAATACAAAAATCTATCAATTCATTGCTCACAGCTAATATATTTTGGAAAATATGTTTCTTATCCTCAAAAAGTTCAGCAAAATTACCAATGGTAAATAATGACAGGTTATCCACTTCTTCTTCTTCTTCTTCTTCTTCATCATCATCATTTTGCACTTTTTCATCCTCACTCATTTCAACGATATCTTCTTCTTCAAGACCGAATTGGAAGTATTTTGTATTATTTTTCGTTTCATCTTCTTTTGTTTGATCTTCATCTTCTTCTTCTTTTTCACTTTCATTTTTTTCTTCTTCGCTGTCTTCCATTTGATTGCCATCATCTCCGTCATCATCTTCATCATCATCCGATGGTAGTAAAGTATTACTTTCCCTGCCCCACAAATATAAAACTCGTAAAAATTCAAGTAAGATATCCAATTTAAGCTTACTTAAATCAATCTTATCATTATTCTTATCAAACAATTGACTATTCAATAGTTGACTGAAAGATTCAGCAGATTTCTCATATTCTGCTCTCTTCTGGAAATTTCTCGCTATTTTTAAAACCATATCATTTGCATTCATTTCGTCTATAATCGTTTGTTATTGTATAAATATTATTACCCACTTTTTTTTTCCACTACTCTGTATAGATTTATCTCAAGACAGGTTGAATATTTTTTCGTGTCAACGCGTTTTTCACTTCGATGGTTTTTTTTTTCTTTGTTCGATTTTCCTCAGACGCTTTTTTTTCCGTTTTTCCTTCAGTGGATTTCTTTTGTTACGGTTTTGCGTCTTCCCTTAAGGGGTTTCAGCGTTCTAAATCCTTTGTGCTGTTTCATATCCTTTAAAATTTTCTGTTATTTCCTGTTTTCTTCTTGTTTGATTATCCTCAAATTCCGATATCGGTTTGCCGGATAACTCTATTGTGGTCATACTAGATTGCAAAGGAGAGCTGCGGTACAAAGTTTTTATAACTATCGCCTTTATTTAGAACAGATATCCACAGGAATATTCTTACAACTCACCAATACCACGCTTCCGCCAGGATGGGCATCGAAATTTGATTCTCTCAGCAATAGTTTCCGATTACGGAAAATTAACCGCTTTGAAATTTCACAACCTCACTGTCCGTCACGTGCCCCAAAAATGAGTGAAAATTTTATTTGTTTATTTTTTTTCCTTTTGTTTTTCTTTCTTTGAGATGCATATTTCTTTGTTTTTGTTTATTGTTTACCGTTGTTTTTTTTTATTAAATCTTCAAGATAACAATACCATTCACTCTCTTTTAGATTCAAAATAAAAATAAAAATAAAAAATATCATCCATTTTTCAGTTAACTGATTGCTATTATCAAATAATAAAGTGGAACTCACATTTTTCTTCACCATTTCGCATTTTGAAGAAAAAATAAAAGCCTTTTTTTCACAGATTTTGAGGAGCAAAAAAGAAAACATAAACAAACAAGTTCAGTGAATTATACCCAATTTACAATAAACATCACATCTATTCTTGTATTTGCAATAAGGTTTTTGCTCTTCCTTTCTTTCAATCCATCTTTATTAAGAAATCCATCTATTTATCTCAAATTGCAAACCTTTCCATTTCGTTCTTTTTCATTTACTTTTTTTGTTTAAAATTATTCCCTTTTATTCATAATATTTAATACCATCAACCTTTATTCACTAAGCTTTACCAATTTATAGATATGATTACTGAATTTAATGATAACCACAAGAAACAAATTAATCAATATTATTCAAATTTGAAAAATTATTTTGATATTACCGGTGTTAACCATACTGATAGATCAAAGACGCCGAGAGCTATAAAAGCTCGTTCCAAATTATTAAAATTATCAAATATTCAATTCTTCGAATTATGTACAGATATCTCTGATGAATTAAATAGAAGAATTACTGAAGTACAAAATAAACCAGATTACCTTTTACCAAAATCAAATTTCCATTTAAAGAGAAATCAAGCAAGACAAAAATTATCAAATTTATCTACAATTAGATTCAATGATTTAATAGATGATATTATTTATGAAATTGAAAGAAGAGGTTACTCCAATAAAGTTACAAATAACGATATTGATGAAAATTCCTTAAAAACTGATAATAAAAACAAAATCAACAACATTAATAATCATGAAAAGGATAGGGATAAATTTGAGAATCTTATCAATAATATTGATAAACAAGATAAAAATAATAATGCCTATAAATTCCAAAACGATAACAACAATAAAACTATAAACAATGATATTGATGATGACCTAAATTTCTCAAATGAAAATTTTGATAAAAACTTTATGAAAAAATCAAATACACAAGTACCTAACTTAAAGGAAAACCATGGTGATCAGAAATCTACTAAGACGGACCTTGAGTTTACCTCTAGTAACAAAAATGAAGAGAAAGAACTTGAAACAGGTGATACCAAGAAGACTACTAACATTGAATCAAAACCACTGCCTTCAATTGGCAATGCTAAAAATGATATCAAACAGATTAAAGATCTTACCGATAAGGAAGCTGATATCAAACCTCAAACTCTTGTAATTAAAGATGGCATCAAAGATAATAATAAAAAACTGCTAATAATGACTAATGAACATAACGCTATAAGTCCAGGCCCAAAACAAAATAATATTCAACCGTCCTTAATAATACCGAAAAAGGCATCGATTGATTGGACTTCTTCTGAAGATGAAGCATTTGATCAGAAAAACGGTGAGAATAATGAATCAGATAATAACGAAAATACCATAGATAGTACTGACGGTAAAACTGATGAAGTTGATTTAATGGATAGTACTAATGAAAATGCTAATTCGACTTTGATTTCAACTACGATATCAGAGAAGAATGATTTAACTGAACAAAATCCAGTCAATAAAGTTAACTCTCCATCTAGTGAACACAGTATTCCAGTCGCTAATTCGACTACCACAGTCACTACTTTAACTGGACAAGATAGTTCGAACGACTCTTCACCACTTGATAAACACGATATAACTATAACCAGTAACACTTCTCCTTCAAATGAAAGTATAAACTCTGTGAAGATTATTCCAGTTGGATCATCGAAGAAGGAAGCCATCAAGTTACCTGAAAATAAGAATACTGAATTATTATCCATAAATTCTAAAACAATGGATATAAATGATCCTCAAAATACTTCCACATCAAACGTTGGGATGGACTCTTCATTAAGCATTGGTATAGATTCACCCTTGACTGAAAAAACTAGATCAGCAATTAATAATAAGACTACTAAGTCCGACAGCGTGATAATGCAAGACTTCCAGCTGCCAATCTTAGTTGATTCACCAACAAAAAGTACGAAAAAAACCAATTCTACACATTTACAAAACGAATTGATGTCATTGAATCAACAACTAGGCGATATGGCCATTGAAAATGAAAAACTTAAACAAAAATTATCCGAAATGGAATTGAAGCAAAGGCACGAATTAAAGAAACTGAAACAAAACCACAAAAGTAAATCGTCTCTATCACTAGTTTCAACATCGCCTATTATTGATAATGATATCTTTAATCTTGAATTATTGAAAAACTTTATCAGTAAAGAAGGGATGTTGTCATTTACTGTTGTTCAAGAATTATATGAATTGACTAATCAACTATATGAATATATTATCCAAAATGCTGCAAAACTTATAGATAACAATAAATTTGGTAAATACTTATTTGTTTTAGTCAGTAAAATTTCTAAAAACATAAAAAACATATTAGATGTATTAAATAATAGAAAAAATGAATTCAGGGATCAAATTGTATTATTAAAGGCATCACTATCTCATATAATCACATCCATTAGATATTATGCATTATATCATCATCTAATACCAAAAATTGTAATATTATCCACCATCTCCGAATTAGTTTTTGCTGTCACTGAAGTCATTGAATTAATAAAGATTGATTCCTCAAGTACTCAATCTCGTCAAGCCAAATCATCCTCCTCCATAAACAACCAGTCTGCTGCGGAAGAATTCAAACTGAATGAACATTATAATTTTGCCGATTTAAAACCTCCAGGTGCAGGAATAAGCAGTAGTGTGGAAAATTCACCGGTCAAACCATTAAAAATTATCGAGAAAGTAAGCAATAGTCCCAAGTTAATTCCAGCTCCATATAAAGACCATTCTAGAAAATTCTCAAGCAGTAGCCTTTTAAATGTGGTAAAAGATTCAAAGATACCTAAATCTAGAACAAAATATTCAGTCCCCAAGGCGGTGACACCATTGACATTATCATCTGATAATACGGATAATGCCAACATAGATTCTTTTGACAATAAACAAATTCAGGATCCTAATTCTGTACTTAATCGCTTGAACGAAAATGTCATCGCTTCAAAGCAGACCATATTTAAAGAAACCAAAGGAGAAGAGAATGAATCCGATTCCGAGCAATTTGACTCCTCGCTTTCTGAAATCTCACAATTCCCGGCATCAGAACAATCTCAAACCGCTTCGTCTAAAAACCCTAAATTTTCTGAACGACTTATTAAATCTTCAGCTCAACAGGAATTCGATGCTAAGAGTTTGAAAGTGCCATCTTCATCTGAAGAAACTAAAGAAACTCCTCCTAAAACCTCAAAACAAAATGTTGTAAAACATTTTGTGGAAGATACAGATAATCCACGCGAACTGAAACCAAGTTTTACCGATAATGTTTTCCCAGAAAAGGCTACTACAAACCATTCCAAACATAATACAGGACAGCTATTTGAAGAAAACCCACGACTAAATGCAGGTACTACAGACGACTATAGCCATTTTGGCTCATACTCTGGATCAAGTTCACCAATTGCCCAATCATTTGGTATTGTTGATAGACGCCCTTCAGCTAATGCTGTAAGTGAAAATTTATCGATCTTAAACAACATTCCCATTCAAAAACCACCCATTATTCAGGATGAGCAGGTCAGTTCAAGAGTATCTAGCGGCACTGATGATTTAATTAATGACTTGGATCAATCGATTGAGGAATTCACAAATCATATCGCACCCAATGAGGAAGAGTCAGCAATCGCTTTGTATAATGAAACCTCGTTCAATGCAGAACTTTCTTCCAATGAATCAGGTGATGCCGGACTAAATATCCCTCCTCAGATACCAGAAATCGAAACTCAAAAGACCGTTACCGATGAAGTTGAACTACGAGAACCCCAAGAAGAACAGAAATCAATACCAAACATTGTATCAAAAGATATGCAGAATAATAAATCTTCCAAACAAGATGTGAGAAATGATTCTTTTTTCAGTAAAATTTCAAAATCTTTTCAACCTCAGAGGAATGAAGAAATATCAGAACCAGTTCAAGAGAAAGTACTTCAAAATAATACAACGGAATTTTCACAAACCAAACCCACCGAGCTAAATTCTATGGAAGATCACTCAGATGAATTCAAACCTGACACACTCAACGCCAATAAGCTTTTCAACAACATTTCTAACATGAAAAGTAACCAACCCTCTCTAAACAGCAGTACTTCAACCTTTGACAGCGAAAGCGATCATGAGGAAGTCATAACCTCATTCAAAAGGGATTTGCAAAATAAACCATCTAATGATAAAGTAGAACTGGAAACATCAAAAACAAACAACTTCTCTTCAACTGCACAACCGCTGGTTGAACGGACTTCCAATCTTGGTGTTACACAAATATCAGAAAAATTGAACACAACTCATCATGGCGAGGAATCAACTAAGCGTTATAAAACTATCAAAATATCCAAAATTGAGAGCAGCTCTCTTCAAAAAGTTAACCTTTCCTCAGAAAATAAAGGCCTTGGCTTGACTATGAATGGCACCGAAGGCCTTCAAAAGAAAGAAAATGTTAAATCATTCGATTCAAATGCTGAAAAGTTAAACTCTCATGCTCCGACTCCGCAAATAAGTTTAAATCCGCCTCTTTTACAAAAGGATACAGAAACTGAAATGGATCATCAAACCCAAGAAGAACCACCAAAAAAAGTAGCTAAAATTGTCGAAGCTGATGATGATGCTGATGAAGTTATGATTAGGGAATTCAATATGAAGCATGATTTAGATACTGATTCACAGCCAAAAGTAACTAATCCTGTCAGATCTACTCCGCCTTTGAATATTTTTAAAGCAAGAACAACTGCAGTTTCGACAGGAAATAATCATTCAAATGCTAAATCTTCTGTTACTAGTGCACAGACGGCTACACTACAATTTGACAATAATTTAGAGAATGGTCGGACAACTAACTTGGTAAATTCAATGAATGACACCAGCGACTTTGATGCTAGGAGAAACATCCAAAACTCTGGTGAAGTCACCGATGATAGTCAAGAATTTGCTCCTTTTCAGAAGGACTCTAATAAAGAAAGTAACTCAAAAAATAATGTCCTCCATGAAAGTATTGCGCCTGAAAGTAAGAAAGTGGTAAATGTTAAGAGAGTAGATATTACAAACAGTTCTAAAGTTGATTCAAATGCTTCCCATCTAAAACAAAAAACATACAATCATGAAACTGAAGCTAGGGAAGATGATAGTGATAAAGATGATAGTGATAAAGATGATAGTGATAAAGATGATAATGAAAAAGATGACAGCGAAGGTGGTACTGAAGAAAGTGATAGTGAAGAAGATGAGGAAACAGAATCAGAATCAGAACAAGAAGATGAAGATGATTTTGATGTCAATGCTTTTGATATTGAAAACCCTGACAATAGTCTGTCAGAATTACTATTGTATCTGGAACATCAAACAGTCCAAGTCATTACGACCATTCAGTCGTTATTGAGCTCAATAAAGGAGCCAAAATCGACACAAGGAAATTTAAGAGCAGAATCTAATGCAATAAACCAAGTCATTAATCAAATGACAGGAGCTACCAGTGTTTCCATGAATCAAAGTAGAAATGCTAACTTGAAAGAACATGGTAGTTGGGTTGTTCAAAGTTTAAATGATTGTTCTCGTAGAATGGTTATTTTATGTCAATTGGACAAAAACGGCATTTTGAAAAATCAGAAACATGATTCCGATTTTGCAGATAAGAACTTCAAACAAAGACTGGCAGGTATTGCATTTGATATTGCTAAATGTACTAAAGAATTGGTCAAGACAGTCGAAGAGGCAAGCTTAAAGGAAGAAATTGAATTTCTAAACTCAAAGATTCACTAAACACATGATAGAACTAAATTCAAATAAAGTTACTGTAGAATTATATACTTTATTTATGCATTACATTTTGTAAATACTTTGGACTCTATCCATTTTGATATTTTTCGAAAAATTGTAAGCCAAGAAGGTTCTTACATATCTCTTTCTAACAACAAAAGATATTATATGCTATCCCAGAATTTGATCTCCACTACAGACAGCTACCTAAAAGTAGTAGTAGATTTTGCGTTTTTTTTTATCAAAATCTACTGATATTGTTAGGTAATAATACTCTTTCTACAGTGATACTTGATAAACCCTATAATAAATGCACGCAGTGAGCTAGCCCTAAATTGACTACTTTAGGGTTTTATCACTAGATTTGAATGGGTCAACTCACACGATTGGTTCTATGCACAACTTAGGCGAAACGAACACAGAAAAAAAACATAGCTTTGATTCTTGAATGTTGATATCAGTTGAATAGTAATATGCTAAAAATTTTGTGAGATTCCTTATTTTGAATATTTATATAATTAAAATTAATTCCGATTAAAAAAAATGAATATTATTTATTGATGAGAGAAAGCGGAAGGATAACAATCGACAGAAAGCGATTATCAGTACTTATCAACGTAATACTGGTTTCTCCATTGCCCTTAAAGAAGTGTAGTTATCCTTTTATCTGAAAAAATTATTATAATATACTATATCATGGAGATATTATAATTTCAAACTTATAGATGCCTTTTACTTGAAGTTTTTCAATCACCAATTTAGTTGAATTTTAGACCGAATATAATTTTTCTTTGTTACTGAATATAGGCTTTTTAGGCTTTTTTCTAATCTATGCCTGTGTTAATTCCGTGAATAGTTGCTCTTTTTATTTCATATTTCAATGATACTAATTTTATACCACCCAAACATTTCCCATATTTATAAATAATCTAACATTACGTCATAACAAACATTTTGGCTCATTAAAAATTAAAACACTGATGAAAATGCTTTATTTTCAAAATTTGTAATACCACCATCCAAGATGCCATAATCGAACCATTCGTGATCTAATGCTTCTCTAGCGGTGATTCTTTTGGTTGGATCGAATTCGAACATTCTATTCAATAAGTCAACAAACATATACCAAAATAAAAATGTTTCTCTATCAATATACTGCCTGTTGATAATTGCACCTTTAATTAAGTTCCAATTTTCTTCTGGTTCCAAATTCCAATTAATGGAAAAATTTCTATCATTATAATCGATTTTCAAAACTTTTGAAATCATTATATCTAATCTATTGCAAGATTCTTTCACTCTTTTTATAATTTTCGCAGGTGTAACAGTTTCACCATATTTGTTTAATTCGGGCCAATTCAATTGTCCCGTTTTCTTATCGAAATGTTTTATAACTGTTGCATTCAAATCATTTGGAGTATTCCCCAATTTGTATTTATATTTATAAAACATTTTTTCTACTAATTTTAATGGTATCGCAGTACCATTAATTCTTTCCATCATTGCTAAATGTTCAAAATTTTCATGAATTGGATAAAGAGATTCACCTAATGCTAATTCTACTAATATACAACCAATGGACCAAATATCACATGGATAAGACCAACCTAAACCCAAGACAATTTCAGGTGCTCTATAATGTCTAGTAGAGATTACAGGTGGATGATATTCATTTTGGAAAATGGCACTACCGAAATCGATTATTTTAACTTCCGGATTTTTCAAAATTTTTCTCTTACCACCATTGCTTGCTTGTCTTCTTCTATTAGATAAATTATCGACGATATCCTTTGGCAAATCGAATTCATTATATGATTCATCACATAATAAGATATTTTCAGGTTTTAAATCTGTGTGAATAATATTTGAATCATGTAAAAAGCAAACTGATCTAATTAATTGTCTTGCGATAGCTTGAATTTGTGAACCTGGGAATCTAGCAATACCATTTGAGCACATAAAATCATAAATGGATTTACCATATAATTCGGATACCAAACAAATATGATCTTTATAATCGAAATATTCTCTTAAGAGTAAACATTGATAAATACCATTTGGATCATTTTCTTGAATACGGTTTAAAATTCTTAGTTCGGTTTTAGCAGCTTCACGATATCTGTCAATTGATCTTATAATTTTAACCGCGACAAAAGCATCATTTCTTTCATCATAACATTTTAAAACTTTACCAAAAGTACCTTGACCTAATAATTTAATTGCAACGAATCTACCGTTAGAACCGAAAAGGTCATCTTTTTGGAAAATGTAATGACCATCTTTATCAGTTTTGAAAAAATCATTTAATTTACCATTATTTGATATATTATCAATTATGATATCAGATTTTCTCCTTATATTATTGGTATCATTTTTTTTACTAATAGTAGTTGAAATTGAATTTAATGAATCATCTTTTTGATCATAGGATGATAAATTATTAGTGGATAAAAATGAATCTGAATCATTTGTCTCTACATTTAAATTGACTTGTTTATTACCGTTTAAAGTTGCTGAAGAAGATCCAGCTAAATGTAGTAATTCTTCATCTGTTTGAGTTTTAGCATAATACAGGTTTTTCATTGAATAGTCACTTTCATCATCAGTGACAGCGAAAACGTTGTTATTATTATTACTATTTGCATTATAACTGTAATAGTTTAGTTTAGAATAAGGTAATTGTGGTAAAGAAGTTGTTCTTTGCTTTTTATAGAATTTGGGGAAATATTCTGAGTTATTATTATTTAAAGTGTTGATTCCAGATGATAAGTTGTAATTATTATTAAAGATGTTATTATTTGGGTATTGAATAGGTTGTTCTTTAATAAAGATTAGATCATCGTCGTCATCATCAACATCTTCTTTATCATCATTTGCATTTATATTGTCATTGTAATTTATTTCATCATTATCTTCCTTTAAAATAAATTTATTAGAAGAAGTGTTGATTATTAGGTTGTTATTACTGGTGGTGTTCAATTTATCCATATGATTTATAAAATTTTGGTAATCATTTGTGGAAATATTATGGTCAAATTTACTGTTTTTATTATTATCAGTTGTAGATAAGTTATTCATGTTATTATTTAATATATTGGATTGTTTTTTCAATAATTTATTCAGCATAATGTCAGTTTGTGAATCAGTATCCGTATCAATATCAGAAATTTGTAAATTATCTTGTAAAAAATCCTGTGGATTAATGATATTATTTATATTCAAATTGTTGTTGTTGTCGTTGTAATTATTATTATTAGTATTACTATTATTATTAATAATAATGTTATTTGTAGTGGTATTAGTGCTATTATTTTGTTTGATGTTATTATTGAAGTTATCTAAGTAATTTCTCATCCTCTTCCTGTTTTTATTTATCAAATTATTGGACATTATCATTTATATAAATACCCGAAAAATTTTTACCAAACTGAAACCTAACCAATATAAGAATGAAAAATTATGCAACTTGAATAGAGATGGAATATGTATGAAAGTTATGTAGTATGTGGTAATTTACCCAAAAGATAAATGTAGAAAAATGTTTAAGATGTTAAAACTTGAGTAAATCCAAAATAAGGAAAATCCAAATACTTGCGGTATGTAAACGGATAAAGGAAAAGAAAATGGAGGAAGAAGGAGGAAAGAGGAAAAACGAAAATACACAGATAAATAAATGAATAAATAGATAAATAAAGAAAATAAAAAACAATGATGATGAATATTTTATAACGAAAACGACAGAGTGAGAGGGAAGTAAAATAAGGAATGAGAAAAACGGAGTGAAAACGAAAAGCAGAAAAACAAGACACAAACAATGGAAACGGTGACGTGAATTCAAAGCAGCGTTTTGTACCGATTGTATGGCCAGAGAACTTGGAGTAACAATGTCCCCTGCTGTGTTTCGAAGAAGGAAGCTAGCTAGCTAGCTGTCTGTCTCGGAAAGGGTGAAAACGAAATGACTTGACTTGATAACAGGGCAATTAATAGAGATTCAGTATTGCTTGTTATTTGGGTGGGATATCTAAATTGGATATGGATGTGTATACCAATTAGATTTCACCAAGTGTAATTTACAACTCTTTGAACTTACCAAGTTTAACTTAATTCTAACCCTTCCGATTCAAAACGACTTGAAAGGGTAGGAAACAGTAGGTAGATTACGCTTACAAGTAACAACTGCCGTGGACAAGTACATTATTTCTTGAATAGGGTAAAGGCGATAAATAGGAGCTTGTGGCAATGACCGTGTCATTAGTAAGAGTAAACCCACCTGGCCATAGTTACAGTTTTGTCTGCTGTGACAGAATTTCTTACTGTTGTTTGTTGGCCCAGTAAATGCTCTTCTGTGCCGCAGATTTTTAAGCTTTGGGTCTAATAATTCGTCCATCCCCTTCCCGTGGGTCACGATCTGTGATTACGACAGGGTGATACTTTGGGCACCCCGCCGCACAGGCTCCCGGGGGCGCGGCCAGACTAGTTCTAACCAGTTTAGTAAGAAGTGGGCAGGAAGGTTTGCCAACACCCGATCGCTTTCGCCACATTGGGCATGCAGAAGGGAAATGGAATGTTGCTTTTTACACAAGCCCGTGGGTCCCAGACAGGCAACCCACGAAAGAAACAAGTGCAAATGATCTGCCAGTCCAGATTTCTCACAAACCCAAATGCGGAGATAAGAACAATAGGTTATTATATACATTCTTCCTACAGGCCTTTCTGGCAAACGGCATCCGATATTTTGTTATCTTATACGAGAACGGAGTGGCTTTTTCGGGGCTTTCCCTATTTGGAGTAATAATGACTATTCATCGAATGAGGGGCACGGGTGTTCTATGAATTGTCATAATGACATCTGACCCCATTTCAACAAGACCGTTTATCAAATCGAATCATTTATTATGCTTGGCTGCTTATCAGGTCTTAATAATCGGCTTTGAATTGAACTTCTTTTTGAACGCCGTCAATTTCATTTGCTTAATTGCTTTTTCCCCTGCAAAGGCTTGAAATATATTGGCCAAACAATGCCGAATTTATCACGATTTTTTGATTCACATGATAATCTTCCAGCCTAGAGACTACGGTAATTACCTACTGAATGTTTATTTTTCACCTCTTCGCATGCCTTCACCGATTTCCTTTCCCGTTAAAGCGCATGTGGCTCAGTATACCGTCGTATATACCAAGTACAACCTTACCCTATCCTTCTATACAAGAACGCCCCTAATGCTTTTTAGTTGTTCGATTCTGTTGAATTATTCTCTTCATTTGTCGCTATTTGACCTTGTTTCAGATCAACGCGATCCGGCGGTAAACCTAAATTTGCCCAATCATCATTTTTCATTAATCCATTCTCCATCCGACATCTTAAATATTCTTTTGCTAATAATCGACAATTTGGTGCATTTTCATTCGCTACTAGTTTCATACATTTTAAATACCTATTCATCACTTCAAAACAATCTTTATCATGATCTAATGGGAATGACCCTCTTTCAGGCGGTGTGGGTAGTAATGCCCGTAATGAATTACCTGGATTCCCTGACATTATAAAAATATAAGTTTTTACTTACCTATATATATTTAAACATAAATTTGCTTGCTTACTATTTAAAGGAGCAAAGTGAGCAAAGAAAACTACTTTCTTGAAACAAGATCTAAAATGAATCTGTTGAAAAAAGAATTGCACTAGGTTCAAATTTCTCTCAAAAGGATTTTTTAAATATCGTTTCTTCCCCATAGTCACATGACTTCTGCAGCCAAAAAAAGGTTAGTTTGTATTCATTCCTGTATTACCAATTTCACTAGCAAAAAACAAGAACCACAAAAAATAGCAATACTAAAAATCATAAATTATCAATGATTAATACACTAAACATCTGTGAAAAATCAACAAAGTTATATAAATAAAGACATATTATTATAATCTATCTATGGTCTTAATCTCTTTGGATCTCTTGGGAATAACGATGCTCTTCTAATATTTTTCAAATCTAAGAAGAACATAACAACTCTTTCTAAACCAATACCACCACCAGCATGTGGTGCACAACCATAACTAAATGAATCAACATAATCCTTAAAACCTGGCTCTTCTGGTGATAATTCATGTGCTTTCATTCTTTCCTTTAATAATTCATAATCGTGAATACGTTGCGCACCAGATAAAATTTCTTCACCTCTCATAAAGAAATCATATGAATTTGAATAATTTGGATCTTCAGCATCTGGCATGGTGTAAAATGGTCTAACAGCTAATGGGAATTTATCCAAGATAAAGAAATCTGTGTCATATTTTTCACGAACTAATTTACCTAAAAATTTTTCATTTTCAGTGCTTAAATCATCAAAATCACCCATTTCTTTACCAGCTTCTCTCAACATTTTAACTGCCTCCTTATATTGAATTCTAACCATCTTCCCATCTTTTGGTAATTTGAAATCTTCAACTGGATATTGCTTTCTAACAATATCAATTTCTTTACCATATCTTGATTTCAATTCAGTGAAAATAAAGACAAATAATTCACTTAATACATCTAATACTTCATGATAATGTTCTTCAAAATTCATTTCTAAATCTAAACCAGTAAATTCTGTCATATGACGATGAGTATTGGAATTCTCAGCTCTGAAAACTGGTGCAATTTCGAAAACTTTCTCAAAATCAGCAACCATTAATTGTTGCTTATAAAATTGAGGTGATTGAGCTAAATATGCCTTTGCTTTGAAATAACTAACTTCAAAAACATTGGAACCACCTTCAGTTGGGGCACCCAATAATTTTGGTGTATGAATTTCCATAAAATTTTTCTTGGTTAAAAATTCTCTAAATAATGAACAAACACCACTTTGAATCTTGAAAATTGCTTGATTAGTAACAGTTCTTAAATCAATAACTCTTGCATCTAAACGAGTATCTAAATTAACGACTGGTAATCCAGCTTCTTCCGCTTCTCTTTCAGAACGAGATGCATCTTCTAAAAGAATTGGTAATGTTTCTGGTGTTTCACTAATAGTGAAGATTTCCTTTATATGGATTTCTAAATTTTGAACGGTGGCAGATTTGATTGGTTCGTCTACTTTAGTAACTGTACCTCTTACAAGCACAATACTTTCTAAATTTAATGAACTACACCATTTAACCATTTGTTTAGAAACAGAACCATCTTCTTTGTTGATTTTAACTAAACCTTGAATTAACTCAGCTTGTTGTCTGAAAGTGATAAAAGTTAAAGTAGCACCTTGTTGTCTGGTATTATGAACTCTAGCCCTGAAGCAGACATCTTTACCAGAATCATTTTCTTCGGTTAAATCATGAAATTTAATTCTTTTTTCACCGGTTCTAGTGGTAGATTGAATCAATGGCAACTTACCATAATGTTCTGCAGCCGTATCAGAAGCCTTTTCAGCTGCTTCTCTTTCCTCTTTCTCCCTTTGTAGACGAGCTGCAACTTCTTGCTTTTTCTTTAGTTTTTCTTGTTCTTTCAAATATTTCTTCATAGCTTTCTTGGATAATGGTTGACCATCTTCACCAAGAATAACTTGTGGTTCTGAATTGTCCGCAATTGGTTCAGCAGGCTTATTTTCTTCGGCCATCACTATGGATTTGATCAACAATATATTTTTTTGCTTTCACAGAATACCTCGAAAAATAGTTAATAAATTTTTTTAGCTTTCCACAAAATTTGAAGGCATTGTCCAAATGGTTTTTTAAGGTTACCCGCAGAGATATAAAAGTGAGTCATTTGATTACGTTATCTGCTAAAGAATTTTTTTAACCCTAAAGCATCTTTACATTAAACCCCAAGATACCCTAATGTAGGTTTTGATAGTTTTGACGTTTTCAATTTTCAATTTCAATGTTTATAATTTCGCGATTCAATATTTTGCGCTTTTCTTGCAATTTGATTTAATTACAAAGACAAAGGCCAGGTATTGAGCTATCCAAGCCATCTAAAATCAAGCAGTTGTGAATAAAGGTACTCCTTAAAAGAGAAGGGGATTAACCACCATCAGATTCGCAAATTTTTTTTTTTGTTTATATCATCACTCTGGAAAAAGATAAAGCATCAACAACTGCAATTACAGCTTTTTTTCCTTCACACTTCTTAAAATACAGTTGTTTTCCAAAACACTAGTTCAATACTAGTCTCGCTTTTAAAGAGGAGCATAATACAAAAAGGAATCAAGTGCATAGTAAGCTTTTACTTAAAATAATCGTTGAAGATTCAACTTTCGACAATATTGATATTGCGATCTCCTTTTATACTTAGTTTCTCTGTTGCCTTTTGTATAATCTCGTAACCTTTAGCTGCTTTAAAGTCGTTTGGTACTATGGTTTCGCATAATACTGGTAACACAGGAAGTAACCTTCCCGAAAAGGATAATATAATACCGTCAAGTTCTCAAAGCACTCATTTTTCGAATATTAAAATCATCGATGTCTGTATCGTAACAAGAAAGTATTACAAAACGGATTTGTTGAATTCCTTCAACTTATTGAAACTGAATAAAGGTGATATTATTCATGTTATTGGTATTTCCGACCAGAACTGGTTAGACGCGCTTCATATCAGAAAGATAAGCAACAGCGGAGATTCAAATAATGGATCCACTGATAGTCTCAATGATACAATTGTTACTGATATTAGTCAATATGGTAAGTTCACAATTGAAAGAGGTTGGTTCCCATACAATTTTGTCAAACCAATTAATGACTCTAAATTGCGTGCACAAACTATCAAATGGCTCGTCAAAGTGGCTAACTCGAATTTGATCATAAAAGAGGATCCAACTGGAAGCCACGATAAAATCAAAATGATGAAGAAAAAGAGTAAAAGCGTTGAGATTTCTGGGTATAATTCGATTCATACCAAACAAAAACCGAATGAGAAACAAAGCAATTTGGAAGAAAACAATGATAGTTACAACCTTTTTGATGATCACATCTCATTAGCTGATTATAAGTACATATCAGCGAATGAACTAGAATCCAGCTTTTATTCAGGTAAATTTGCTGACCTATTGGCTAAAAATTTACCTATTTTTTGGAATATTAAGATAAACGATGATTCGACTAACGAATTGATTTATTATAATCGTGAACTAAAGCTTTTCACCTTGCATTTACCTGTCCTCATAAATCCAAACGTTCAAAATCTAGTTGCTAATTTCACAAATAGCAACACTCATAATAGGAACAGTACTACCAATACCTCTTATTGCATACCTCGTAATAGTACCACTTCCGCTGCTTCATATTCAGCTCATTCAACTTCAAGTAAATATCATTCTTTGGTACTGGCGGAAGCTTCAAATACTACGGCTATGAAGAACGATTCTCTGCGGAGCTCAACCAATACAAGAAACAGCACTGATAGTAACAATAAATTGAGTACTAATCGCGATTCAAAAAAAGGTACTAGTAATGTAAGATATGAGAAAGATAATACGAGCAGTCGGCATCCCTCAAACAAACCTTTTTTTGCAGACGACAAAATATTTTATAATCAAAAATATGATATCAAATTTCTAATTGATCTTTTTCAAAATGCTCTGTTTTTCAACGCAAAAGCAAAACAGTCTTTTTTGCATAGAGATAAACTCAGAACTGTAGATTATTTTGAATCGCTATCTATTTCAGCAATTTATATCAATATTATCGTTAGAAGTTTAGAAAGCTTTTTGGTCACCTCTTTCAAAAAAGAAATCAGACAATTGCTAAAAGTCCTAATACGTCTTATTGCAAAATCAAAAATTACAATCAACGTATACTTTACAAATAGAAAAGTAATTTATAACAAGCTTGGTAGAAATTTTCAAAGTGAATTTCTACGCGATAGTTCGATTACAAAAACAAGGTTAGCTCAAGGAACAGAAAATAGAGAGTCATATGAAACAAATAATATGTCTAATATCAACCCTAACAAAAATGGACACAAAAAGGATTTTAGGAGTGGTCAATTCTCGATGTTTACTATTCAAAGTAATCATAATATTGGTAGGAAGCTTGATGAATTCGATGTTGGTGAAAAATTAAACCAACTGAGTAATGAATGGGAAATTGACGTATTCTATTTAACTGGATTTGATTCCAACGTCGGTAAAGAATTTGATAGGTGTTCCAATATCTTGCAGCTATTATTCTATTGCTTACAAAACGGTACTGTATTACATGGTAATCCCAGATTCTTAGTTCCGCAAGCATTTCCCAGATTTTTCCAAAAAACTTTTAACACTGGTCCATGGAATAACCCCTTCAAAGATTTTAGGGAGCCACATAATGAAACATCTAATGATCAGGTCGTCTTTTCAACGGAGTTTACCAATTTCAATACAGCTACCAGCCCACCAACTGTCCCCGGTTCTAAGTTTATTGTCAATAACGCTTTTTTGCTGCTTAAACGGGATGATTCCAACGCATCTATGAGTACTACTGAGCTCCCAGACAGTAGTGAATCTTCATATTCCAGGACATTGAGCAACAAAAAATCGGTAAATACCAAAACTAAATCTTCTATCAACACCAAATCTAAACATAAATTATGGCTAAGTAACAAAAAATATCTTCTGAATCAAGAGACCTTAACTATCTTAAAAAATAAATGGGATGAAAGTAAAAAATTTGTTATCAAATTTCTGAACGACACCGAAGCTGGTAATTTTTCTAATCAAGAAATTCTCAAAACGTACACAGAAATAAGTGAAAGACTGCTAAATAATAGCATTATCGATAAATTAGACCTCTCCTTTTTCAGTAACTTACGTGACGTTGTTTTCAATGGTGATCAGTCGTCTGAAACTATTAAACTTTTCAAACACTCTATAGCAAATATTTCAAATAATCTGGATCAATTATATGTGGTTAAACAAGCGTATCATAATAACTTAATTAGAATGACTATGGTAACGCAGATGTATACTATCAATGATCCCCGCGTGTTCAACTCCATGAAAAGTTCTTGTGGTGTTGGATATTATGAGACACACTTTGCAAAGAAAAATATTATTAGCCATCTTCACCCTTTTAAAAAAAATGAGGATCTCTCGCAATCATTATTCAATATATTGAATGAACAGGACGGTGAGAATGATCTGTTTGACTTTCTCCATGTTGTTTCTGCGTTTAGATCAAGTTTTCTAAGTTATTTGGACACTGTTGCAAATGCTCACGCAACAATCGAAAAATTATTAGAGAATAAACAAACTATTATTAATTTTGCTGCCAGGACTATGCAGGATGAATTCATAAGTCAATTACAGAAAGATGAAATCAAGAATTCTGACTGGATTGAATCAGAATTAACCAAATATGATCGCAATGAAGAGAGCACATTAGATCTAAGCAAAGATATATCTGAGGAGACCAAATGGTTTTTAAGGCCCACTCACAATAATGAAGTGATATATGATAAAATATCGAAGAGAATTAAATTTGCATCTAAAGTAGCACTAGTTGAATTTTTGATCTATGGTCATGGTGGCAAGATTAATTTTAATTTTTCCAGATGTTTTCTTTTGACATTTAGAAGTATGTTTAAAACAACAGCTGAATTTGTTTTGAGCTTATTGTCCTTATATAAATCAAATCCACCAGATGGTTTGAATTTTGATGAATTTGGCGAGTGGGTCGAGAAAAGAGCTACACTTATTAAAATCAACATGGTAAAGATATTAGATTTATTTTTTAGGAAATATTGGACTAATAGTTATTATGAAGAAGAAGCAGCGAATACTGTCCGAGACTTACTTTCAATCATGGAAGCTGAAAATATTAAAGGTACCAAAGCCTTAACAAATCTATGGTATAAGATATATGCACTACGTACGAAACCTAAGGGAATTCTACATAAAACCGACGACAAACTTAAAGTAAGCAATGAATTCAAACCAAGGGAAGAGAATTTTAAAGAACTAAAACTATCCCGGATTCCAATTGCACAATTTGCTCAGCAATTGACTTTATTGAATCATGAATTATTTTCTAAAATTGAACAATTTGAATGCTTAGATAAAATTTGGGGAAAAAAACACAAGTATGTTTTTGGTGGCTCTTCCAATATCAAAGCATTCATTGAGCATGCTAATAATTTAACTAATTATGTGTCTTATAAAATTGTTAGTCAAACTGATATGAAGAAAAGGGTTAAAATTATTACATATTTCATTGCTGTAGCTGCTCATTGTGCACAGTTACATAATTATGCGAGTTTAACAGCCATTATTTCTGCTCTTTATTCTTCACCTATTCTTAGGTTGAAAAATACATGGGGTCAAGTTCCACCAGTCTCAAGAGAAGTTTTAGAAAAATTAGATAAATTAATGGATTCCAAAAAGAATTTCATAAATTATAGGGAATCGCTAAAGACCGTACCTGATCATTGTCCGGTAGTACCATTTTTTGGTGTTTGTCTTTCAGATCTAACATTTGCTGAAGCAGGTAACCAAGATAGAGGTGAGTTATTTAATTTTAGAAAGAGATTTATTATTTCTAATATTATCAGAGAAGTTGAAAAATTTCAACAGAAAGTTTATACCAAGATTTATGTGAAGAATAATGACATTCAACATTACATCATAACTGTTTTGCAAAATGTTCCTGACCTGGAGCAACAATATGAAGCGTCTTTGACAATTGAGCCAAAAAATAATTCTACTTCAGAAGATACCAATGGGCGTAGCAACAGCCAAAGAAGTGCCAAGTTCTGGAGGAAGAAGCAGCCTATCAAGTTCTTCACATAGGAAGAGTTTTTACCCTTTTAGTAAAACTTATAGTAAAAACTTCAATAATATATTCCATGACAATTTATATAATATATATTAAACTATTAAAAAGATTACTTCCAAGCCTTTGATATTTTTTATTGAGAAGAATTTACTGTTTCTAGTGGTGTCATCTTCTGTCATTTACAGGGCTATTATACCACGACTGCAGATTGTCATGGTATTATTTTCCGTCTAAAGTTTAACGAACCACCTCGTTTCGATTCTCGATAAACACCTAAAAGAACTTTAAGCATATTGTCCCCACAGGGCAAAACATTTAGCAGAAGTAATCCAGTAGGTATTGCACCCTGAACACTTAATGTTAGCTAGGGTTTTGTCTAGTATTACTCTCTTACTGTTATTATTGCAGCTAAGTTCGGGTAACGGCAGGATCTTCAACTGTTTTTATATATTTGTTAATATTCATACATTTGTAATAACTGCAACTGGCCGCATCATGTTTAAACAGTTGTCGCAAATAAGTAAGAACCTATCTGAAGAGATCCAGAAGGGTTTGAGTGATGATATGTTGGCTGGGGATTCCAATGACTCGTCCTTAGCGAATATGGATAGCAATAATGGCTCCAACAATGAAAAAGATAGCGATAACAACAAAGAAACTTCCGCTGCCTTACCGAAAGACATTCAATTGAAATTGAAGAAGTTTGGTAAATATGAATCTAAATATCCGCTGTTATTGACCGCTTATAAGAATGAAAAAATGAAGACTGAAAAATTTGAAACAGTTTATAGGATTATATCCGAAAATACACCTATCGCCGACTTAGATGATATAGAATCCACTTTACCAAGTTTTTTCCGAGATATTAATAATAAAAATATACTTCTAAACAATGAACTGAAAAGATTAAATAAAGAGGTTAATGAGTTAAAGAAAAATGATAGTACAAAAGAGCATAATAATAATACTGTTTTAACAAATGAATATGAGCAAGAAATTGCCAATTTGAAAGCTCAAATTACTCAACTGAATAAGAGTACCAACCTTGACAATAACGAACTTTTAAAGGCACAAAGAGCTGAGATCGCAAATCTAAACAGAAAGATTTTAGAATTAGATAACAAACATAACAAAGAAGTTAAGGAGCTGAAAATTCATCTTGATAAATCGGAAAATATTATCAAAAACTTAAAAAGATCACATTCTGACGAAATTAGTAAGATAACTAATGATAATAAAAAAGTCATGAGCGCAAAAGATGAAGAATTAAAAAAAATGTCTATGAAATTGGAAGAAATGGAAAAGCACAGTGTACATGATGACAAAACTTCCATCGAATTGAAGGATTTAAAACTACAACACGAAAAAATGTTAGTGGAGAATAACACCAAAATTACTGATCTTGAAAAGCAAATTATTGAGAAAAACAAGGAAATTAACACTTTGACTACTGATTTGGATGCAATTAAAGACGAAATGGAAAGCAAAAACTCTGAAATAGCTGAACTATCTTCAAAAGTTTTAGAAAATGAGAGAAAATTACAAGAGTTGAACGACACACTGAAAGAAAAGAATGATAAACTCAATATTTTGAACGAAGAACTCACAACGAAAACCACAGAAATAACATCTTTGCAAGAAACTATTTATAAACTAGATGAAGAAGACATTACATTAGATAATAACGAGGCAAGTGCTGTTGAAACTTCCAATACAGTTCCTATGTCGGCTTCTAAGAAGAAAAAGATGAAAAAGAAAAATAAAATGAAGACTGCTACTTCTTCACAATATAATAGTAATGTAGTTTCTGATGTTCACAACCCAGAACAATTTCAACAATTAACCGCTGAATTTGAGCGTTTACAGAAAGAACATGCGAACTGTGAACATTGGAAATTAAAATTCACCACTTTACAGGATGAAACTAAATCCCAAGCCACCGAGAAAAATTCCATCCAAGAAAAATGTAGCAATTTGGATGAGGAATTGAGAACTGTTAAAAATATGCTTAACTCTAAAACAACTGAGGTTGAAGAAGTACGCGACATGTTAAGAGATGTTGGTAACGAACTGGTTGAAGCTAAGGATCAAATCAAAATTTTGAATGAAAACTCATCTAATGAAAAGGAGGTTGATAAGTTGCAAAATGAAATAAATAAACTAAACGAGGAAATTGATCAGTATAAGATCCGAAATTTGAAATTATCGGAATCTACAAACAATTTGAATAATGAAATTTTAGAAATCAAATCGAAATACCAGAACGAAAAGACAAAGCAACAAGACGAGAATTCTACTTTGAGAGTCACGTTGAATGATTACACATCGAAGATCAGAAAACTTGAAGCTCAATTAAAAGATTTAAGCGGTATCAAACTAACTTCAAATCAACAAGAAAAAACGATTGAATACCTGGAAAATCAAATCAAAGCGTATAGCGCTTCAAACGAACAAATCAAGAGACAAAATGAAAATTATGAAAGAGAAAAAGTCGCATTGAATAATCGTATAGAATTATTGAAAAAAGAAAATCATACATTAACTGTTGATCTCAAGAAGAATGATAACTTATATGAGACTTACTTAAAAGAGAATGGTAAGTTATCTGAGAGATTAAGTATTTTACAAGAAAAATATGACACTTTGCAAAGTTTAAAGACTAATTCAAATGATCAGGTAACCTTGATTAAAAGACAATGTGAAGAGTTGAATGCAAAATTAAAGGAGGCTAATAAAAAGATCATATCATTAGAAGATGAAATGAGCGAATATTCCACTATTATACAAGATAAGACTCGTGAAGCTGATACAATGAGAAGATTATTGTCAGACTCGCAAGACGACGAGACATCAAAAAATAAGTTTGTTGAAACTAAATTATCTGTAGCACTGGAAGAAAAGGCTCGTTTAGAATCAGAACTAGCATTACAAGCATCCAGGCAAAGAAGAGAAACACAAGAATGGGAACATTCATTAAATGTGCTAAAATCAGAAATACATAAATTGAACTTGAAAGAAAAGGAATTAATTGCAGAAAATGAGACACTAAATGTCTTGAATGATTCTATAAAGCGTAAAACTGCGGTGGATACAGAAAATTCCAGTGACCTTGAAAGGATAACAACTAATCTGAAGGATGCACTTTTCAAAGCTGATCAAAGGATACGTGAATTACAATCAGTCAATAATCAACTATTAATGACAAATAACGATATCAATAAAAAATTGGAAAGATTAACTAAAAATTATAAATCAGTTAGTAGCCAATTAAAGGAAAGTAAATATGATAACTCTAATAGAGCTAGTAGATCTGGTTCTGTATCATCACAAAATTCTAATACTTTAAAAATACCAAATAGTGAATCTACTGGACGTCGTTCTGGTTCGTTTAATCATATTGATAATTCTTCAGGGAATAATAAAGAGTTGCAAGCTGAAAATAATGAGAAAATTGCATATATCAAGAATGTTTTGCTAGGTTTCTTAGAGCATAAAGAACAAAGACCTCAACTATTACCTGTAGTTTCATTATTGTTACAATTAGATAGTACTGATGAGAAAAAATTGCTAATGGCCATTAAATAGAATAAATTTTGTTGTAGTATTTTTGGAAGCATATATGATATATAATAGTAATGTAAACAAAAAAAAGCATAAATATTAAAATCATGAAATTTTGTCAACTAGTTCCTTTTAACATTTACAGTTGAATTCATTTAGAGTTTTCAAGACGTGGATCATTTTCAGAAAGTGTTGCCTTTTCTGATTTTTCAGTATACCAAATTCAATACTTTCAAAATTTTCTGACTCTTCTTTATTACCGTGTTCTTTTAGCTGTTCATTTTTCATCATGTTTTACTTCAACTTATGTCTTCTCTTCTTCAATTTCTTTATTATTTTGTTTAACTTCAATTTTTGGGGCATTATTATCACCTGAAGAATTAACTGATTCTTCGTCAAATATATCAGCATTTTCATCATCCCAAGTGCTGTATGCAGAATATTCCTTTATATAATTCTGACCATTTACGCACTGAGCCACAGTTAATTGATCTGAGCCAATAATCTTACTAAGTCTTATACCGATATCCACAGTTCTATCACTTCCATCATGTTCTAAGATCAAGCCAGGACCTTGTTTTTTCCACTCTCTTGCGTCACTGTAAATTTTTCTTTCATCTTTTTGGGGGTTTGGTGTCATTAAAGACCAATCAAAAGTGTCATGATTCCATAACACATTTTGTAAGCCAAACTGTCTTGTAATGGATCTAACACGATTATCAGTGGAACCATATGGTGGTCTAAACCATTTTGGATAATGATGACCAGTAGCATTCATAGCCCAAATAGACCATTCAATTTGTGCAATAATTTCTTCATTAGTTAAACTGGGTAAATATTTATGTGACCAAGTATGTGAACCAACTAAATGACCTTCAGCTAAAATTCTTCTATAAATATCTGGATAATTAACGACATTAATACCTAAGACAAAAAAAGTTGATTTATGATTCAAATTGCTTAATAGTCTACTAGTTGCTAAAGAAGGACCATCATCAAAAGTCTGTGATAATTTTGGACATGAATTAATGTCATCATGTTGAATACAAGCGTGACAATCAAATGAACAAATATCTCTTGGTACTTTAAAACATTCACCTTGACTATAATTAATTGTAGATTCAATTTTCTTCATGTCAATAAACTCTAATGGTATATATGGTGGATCTACACCTGGCCATTGATCCATACCAGTAAAGTCTTTTAACCATTTGGGGAATGGAGTTTGTGCAAATTTGTTACCAAAAAATGCTACACCTCCATTTAAAGGTTTAGAGTCCCCCAAATTTTGTGCAAAAATTAAACTTTGCAAGGTAAGGATTGAAAAGAGTAAGTTAGATGTATACATTCGATGTGTTGATGGCGCTGGTGTGTTGTTTCTGCTTGTGAAGTGGTGTTTAAAACAAAAAAATGAAAGAAAAAAGTATTTTGTGACACAAATTGAAAAAACGCTACAGGATATGATTAGGGTTCAACAGATAGCGTAATATTTAGGGTTTGTCCTCGAGATGTGGAGCCACAAAAGCTTTAGGGTTGGCAGTAAACAATGGAGAAAGTACACGCCTGCAATTAGGGCTTGGGCCATGTAATACAAGCAGAGTTTCTCAGACGCTTAGTGAGAAAGGATGAGATGGTCACTGATACGTTATACCAGACCTTATCACAATTCTGTAGACAAAGTTTAGTAGGTTCTTTCAGATAACACAATCGTATGCAATACCATTTATGGTTTCGCCTTTCATGGCAAGATGAACGTATTTGTCAAAAACCGACACGTTATTGAGCAAACACTCAGCAGCTTCCTTGTTCAGAGGATCTCGAGCATTTGGTTCCAGCAACAGAAACAGCAGTCCTATTATAACCGACTGCAATTCAAGCACTGGTGACCAATCCTCTCTCAAGATATTCAAACAAATCTTACCATCTATATCGATGTTGGGGTGGTATATCTTGTTCAAACACGACACTTTTGGAGCAGTAATTGGGTAACTCTCGTCGATAGTGAAATCGAATTCAAAGACACCACCTTTGTAGAATCCGTCATCTGGATTTATCGAAATTTTAACTTTCGGTAACTCAGTGAGATGTTCCACTGGTACCACAATCTCCATAGAGACAGTAGGCGGCAAATCAACATGTGCAAGATCATTCTTGAACCTCTGTCTGGCGGGTGAGAGGCCAGGGACAGGGGAAGAACCTCGTAATGAGCGGTTAGCCAGCTCTTGCTGCTTCATTCTCTGTAGCTGTTTCAGTTTCAACTGTATAAAACCCCGACATAAAAGATAACGACGATATCAGCGTTAGTAAACACGTACCATTCAAACATTACATTATTCATATAATAACATACCATTCTACTTCAGAAATCTAGTGCTGTAAACTTAAATTTGCCAACCTAGTAAAATAGAAAAAAAAATCATAATTTTAAAGATTGAAACTTTATTATAAACAAGTTATACCTCAATCACAACAACAGCTGCTTGCAAGCATGAGAATTGGTCAAAGCAGGGGCGTTACCATTCGATCCCGTGCCTTGCAAAGATTAGCACAGCTCTATACGAATTCAGCTAATGGCAATTCACGTAATGAAAATCTGAACTTGCTAGTGCGTCTTTTGCCAATCTCTTATTCTTCTGATCTCACCAAATTGTATACTATCCCCTTAACAATAAACGAGTGGGAAATTCTACTCGCGTTGAGTAATGTCGAGCTGAAAACAGTGCAGGAAGCAGAAAGGTTGCTAAATGATGTTATTGCAATTTATTTCTTAGGTTCGCCAAGACAACGTGTATCCGAAGTTCTATATGCTCGTTTTAAACTTAATTGCTGGAAAAACCCAAATGAAATTATTACTTATCAATTGACTAAGTATATCATTAAAGTATGTCTTCAATTTCCTGAGTTACTTGGTGAATGTTGCTCATTAGTTGATAACTATTTACAAACAGTGAAACAAGTAAGTTTGGTGAAACAGTCTGCCCTTTTTTCATTAATGGGGTTTTTAAATTGTTTTATTGATGGAAGTTCTTCATTTGTCCTTACTGAACATGTCTGGACTAAGATCGTAACTGAATTTTATGAGGATGGTTTCTTTGATAAAATGGACCATATCTTAACTTCACCCAACTCATACACTAATGAAGCAATTGTACACTATTTTGATACAGGTAATGAAATAAGTAAACCATTAATGATGTATTTTTTAACCAAGATCCAAACAACAATGGTTACTCAAATTTTAAATATACCATTTGATAAAGACTCTAAATCTATGGCAGAATATCTCTTAGACCGCCAATTACAAAAATATCAACATGATCAATCAATCAAGGACAATGATACACTTGAATCATCTAGTATTTCCACTAGTACAGAAGAAAACTGTAAGCCAGATTTTATATTCAAGATTAATAAGCATAGAACTTTGTTAAGTAAGCTGTGCCGTTTTTCAATCAATTTATTCTTGAATTTAGAAAAAAAGTTAGACTCTTTGAGCAGTAATAGAGCACGTTTTTCGTTTGATAGTTTGGCTAATTTATTAAGCATACTAGCGTTAATTCCGTTTTGCGAAAACTACGAAGAAAAGTTATTCAATGATTTAACCGGCATTATCAGCCAATCTCTAGATAAATACCTTTTGTCTGAAATGATATCAGAAAGTTTCTTGAAGACTATTATTACAACTGGATCTTTATTGAATTTTTACACTGAAAAACTATCTGAAAAATTCTTGCGTAACTTTCCAATTTTAGTGGGATCTGAATATATGGATAACAACCTAGTTATTGAAATATCAAAAATTTTCGCAATTGGTTTGAAACCTTTGAATGAGGATTCTATTGTATCCACAATTTATGCAATCAATAACTTGTTAACTATTACTGAAGATGCTAACCCTCATGCTCTACGTGAACGTCAATTAACTTTAACATCATTAAGTTCTACTACTGCACTTGATATGTTGTCCAAAAATGAAACAATGAAAAAGAATGGTAGCTACACAAGTTTATTAAAGATAAATCAAATAAGTACTGCCGCAACACCTAGAAATATTCATATCAATTTATTCAAAAATTGTATTGCAACAACTGTAAACATTGCAATAGAATATAATTCGCCTACCATTATGGCATTGACTATCTCTATTTTATCTCAAAAATCTGTCGTTGTCTCTCAAGAGTTTAATTTGATTATTTTCAAAGCATTTGCTGACATGGCATGCTATACTCCTTCATCAGAATTCATAGCTATTATTAAATTTTTCAAAATTGTTTCTAATACAGCATTGAAAAACAATGACATGCAGTTATTCAATTCCGTTATTCAAGCAAGAACAATACTTTCTCAACAACTAATTACAAATAAATTCAACACTGAAGTCTATAGATTACAATTGAATGATATCTTGGATTCTATTATTGCCACTGGTGAAGTCGAAACTTTGGAACATCATAGACCTCATACTGAAATTTCTCACATTGCTGAGCAAATTGCATCGCAGTTAGGAATTTTAGCTGCACTGTTACCGAAACCGGAAAATAACCCTATCGACATTTCGAAAGATGAAGTTCTAACTACAAAGTTTAGAAATATCTGGTTCAATATGGCAGTTCATGGTTATTATATGGAATCAGAAATTGTAAAGGAAAATTATGACTATTTGATGATCATTGCCCATAACTCTCCACCTTTAGCTTCTGATTTCCCAGTTAATAATAAGGAAATGTCATTGGAAATGAATACTGTCTTACGCAGAGGTTCATCAAATTCTATCATGAAACAACAAAAGCAGGTAGTTTTTAGCTATTTGAATCTTAATGCTGTTCAAGCTAGGTCTATGTCTACTTCTAAGATAATGTTTATTGCTGCCACAGTTCTGATCGAAACTATTAGATGTGAAACTGGTACATGTTATAAAATTCTGCATTACCTCTCTGGTCCTGCTATGGCTTCTAGTTCAATTGATAAATCCATTGTGTCTATTGCTAATTCTATTGTGACCAAGTATGTTGCTATGGCCAAATCAGACACTTCTGTTTTATTCAATTCAAAAACTATTGCTAAACAATTGAATGAACTTCTTTTATGCCTTGTTAGTAGAAACACCATGTTACAGGAAGCAGCCTTCACTTGTTGTCGTATCTTCATCGAATATATCCCATCAGCACTTTGTCATCATAATTCGTTATTTACATTATTGGATTTGATGAGCGCGATATTTGAGAGTATTTTAGATTGTGAAGCCAATAGATATCAGCCACATTTCAAGTTTTCTTTGAAGCATTCGAATATTAAAATTTTATTACCAGCTTCTGCAGAATGGAGAGCAACCACTCTGAAAAAATTACATCACTCTGCTAAAGATTGGGTAAAATATATATTGAATAAAGCAGATGAAGATACTAAAATTTTACTACAATCTTACATATCTGATGTGGATCAAACCAAGAGATTGAATAGTGTTGAATTTGGTGTATCTTTTGCAATTGAAATGGCTGGAATGATTATTTCTTCTGATAAAGAACTGTCAAATATTATGTATAGCGGTCCAGCAAAGCCAAACACCATTTCCGGTTTTCTTTCACAGCATTCCTGGAGATCAAAATACTTAGTTGATACTGCAATTGCATCTTCTTCAGATGATTTCGTCAAAAACCTCGAAATCATTGCCCGTGATATCAGACACAAGATATCTCTTTCACAAGCAGTTTCTGCAAAATCTGTTACGGATTTCCTTGATATGGGTGCTTCTTTGTTGATACTAGGTAAATATAATGCCTCTTCGTTATTATTCGATATTGTTCATTTGCCTTTTGAAGTTTTTACCTCATCCGCTTTAAAAATTGCGACTAATGTTTGGTTAACCATTATTAAAGAGAGAGCGGACCTTGCTCATATATTACTAGCTGATGTCTGTTATTGTTGGATGAGGACAATAGATGATAATATGGGTCTGTACTCCAGAGAAAATGACTTTATCCCAGAAGAAAATCAAAAAATGGACTACTCTCCGTACAACAAAGCAGTTATTGACAAGAGTGCTAAGGCAGCTTCCAAAAATTTTGCACCACATAGATGCGTATTGAAATTTTTTGCTTCTCATTTTGAGGGAACATTATTACAAAGTAAGTATCTTTTAAAGCTTTTTACGAAGACAATTTTATATAGCATTCAGAGCTTTGATAATGCTAGTCTTCATCCATTTGCAAGAATGATAAGATTTGAAATGTTACAACTTGCTACTACCATTTTAGCCCATAACATTAATCAAAAAACGAGCTATGTGCAAAAATTAGCGCATGCAATTATTGATGGTTCTTTGACGTGGTTTAAACGACCAAGTACATGGTCATTTGGCTCAAATAACTTAAAAATCAAAACAGATTTGTCTATTCTCAATGGATTTTTCAAGCAACTTATAACATACGCAAAAATTTTCAAGAAATATTGTGGTTCAGATTTTACTTTATTACAGTATTTCATAGCTCATGAGATTCAGCAAATTGAGACGTGGTTAAGTCCATTATTGAAGATAAAAGGAGCTAATTCCAATCACTTGACGGAGGATGTAATACTACATGCATTCAATAAAGATGCATATTTAGCATCTAATATTGTTGAAAGATATAGAAGTAAGAAGCTGGAACAATATCTGGCCACGTTAGTTGTCAAAGATCCATTGAATTGTATCCACGTTTCTGATTTGTTATCATTTTATATCAGTGGTTTGAGGACTTCCAAAGTTGAAATGCATAATATCTTGTACTGGGTACCCACAAGTCCATTGAAGGCCATAAACCTGTTTGCTCCTGACTTAATGAAAAATCCATATATTTTACAATACAGTATGTTTGCCTTAGAATTGCATGATGTCAATGTGACATTCTTTTATGTCCCACAGATAGTTCAATGTTTGAGGTACGATCGTACCGGCTATGTCGAAAAACTTATCATTGATACAGCGAAAATCAGTGTTTTATTTTCACATCAAATAATATGGAATATGTTAGCTAATTGTTACAAAGGTGATGAAGGCTTGATTGAAGATGAAATCAAACCTATTTTAGATCGCGTTCGGGAGAAAATGATTAAAGGTTTCAGTAAATCACACCTAGAATTTTATGAGAGAGAATTTGGGTTCTTTAATGAAGTTACGAATATTTCAGGTAAGCTGAAACCTTATATCAAAAAGAGCAAAGCGGAAAAGAAGCAAAAGATTGATGAGGAAATGGCTAAAATTGTGGTTAAACCAAATGTGTATTTACCATCTAACCCAGATGGTGTTGTTATAGATATAAATAGAACTAGTGGTAAACCATTGCAATCGCACGCAAAAGCTCCATTTATGGCATCATTCAAAATAAGAAAGGAAGAAAGAGATTCTGAAACTGGTGATTTGGTTACAGTTGAGAAATGGCAAGCAGCAATTTTTAAAGTCGGTGATGATTGTAGACAAGATCTTTTAGCATTGCAATTAATATCTATCTTTAAGACAATATGGGCTAATATTGGTCTTGATATTTATGTGTTCCCTTACCGTGTTACCGCTACAGCACCTGGTTGTGGTGTTATTGATGTTCTTCCAAATTCTATTTCTCGTGATATGTTAGGTCGTGAAGCTGTGAATGGGTTATACGAATACTTTATTAGTAAATTTGGACCTGAAAGCAGTATAGAATTTCAAAAGGCACGCAGTAATTTAGTGAAATCATTGGCAGCTTACAGTGTGATATCGTATTTGTTGCAGTTCAAGGATAGACATAATGGTAATATTATGTATGACGATCAAGGTCATTGTTTACATATTGATTTTGGTTTCATTTTTGATATCGTTCCAGGTGGTGTTAAATTCGAAGCAGTTCCATTTAAATTAACGAAAGAAATGGTTAAAGTAATGGGTGGTTCTAACTTAACACCAGCTTTTGAAGATTTCGAAGAATTATGTATCAAAGCTTATTTGTCAGTGAGACCCCATATGAATTTCATCATTGAGTCAATCAAGCCAATGCTTGATAGTGGATTACCATGTTTCAAAGGTAAGACGATCAGTAATCTGACAGATAGATTCCAACCAGATAAAACAGATCATGAAGCTGCATTATATATGAAAGGATTGATTAAAAAGAGTTTTGAAAGTGTCTTTACTGTAGGTTATGACGAATTTCAAAGGATTACTAATGGGATTCCATATTAATTTGTTAAAAAACCTGATATTTTTAGGAGGAATAAGAAGTGTATTCTCAACTATTTCTGTATACTTATCTTTTTATAATTATATATTACTTATTTGAATTTTTTTTGAAAGACATTAAACTCGTCGCGTATTTATTTTTGATCTTTAAATTATACAATGGCATTTATCAAGTATATATTTTCGATAGTTCCTTAATTTTTCAGCAGTATCAAGTTAAGAATAAGCTATGGTTATAATACGTGAATACTACATCGATGGATAACTTACTCTAAAATGGAAAGTGTCGGTTAAATTATAATCAGTTTTATTCTGGTTTTTGACCAGCAAATACTTTTTGGAATGATTGTTCGAAATCGTTGATTATGTCATCAATGAATTCTGTCCCGACGGAAACACGGATTAAATCTTTAGTGACACCAGATGCTAATTTGGCAGCATCATTTAATTGTTCATGAGTGGTAAAATATGGGGCGATGACTAACGTCTTAGAGTCACCGACGTTGGCTAAGTTGGAGGCAAGTTTCAAATTATCGACCACTTGAGCACCGGATAATTTGAATGGATCAGTTTCCTTGTCAGAATTTGGTAAATTTTTGACACCAAATGATAACATACCACCAAACCCGTTAGCTAAATATTTTGTAGCATTTTCGTGAGTTGGATGAGATGGTAAACCAGGGTAAGAAACCCAAGAAACGTATGGAGAAGCCTCTAAGTATTTAGCTAGAGCTAAAGCGTTAGAAGCATGTCTTTCACCTCTTAAAGATAAAGTTTCGACACCTTGTAATAATAAGAAGGAAGCGAATGGGGACATTAAAGCACCTAAATCTCTTAAAAGTTCGACTCTAACGTGTAAGATGTAAGCTAAGTTACCGAAAGCTTCGTTGAAGATAGTGCCATGGTAACCTTCAGCAGGTTGTGAAAATTGTGGGAATTTTTCTGGGTAGTCCTTCCATGGGAAATTACCAGAATCCACGATTAACCCACCTAAAGTGGAACCGTGACCACCAATCCATTTTGTAGCAGAATGAACGACGATATCAGCACCAAATTTAATTGGTTGACAGAAGAACCCACCGGCACCAAAAGTGTTATCGACAACTACTGGGATACCATGTTTGTGAGCCACTGCTATGATTTTCTCAAAATTTGGAACATTATATTTTGGGTTACTGATAGATTCTAAGTAGACACATTTAGTTCTTTCATCGAATTGTTTTTCAAAATCATCAGCGTTGTCACCTTCTACAAATCTAGCTTCAATACCGAATCTTTTGAATGCAATCTTAAACTGATTATAAGTACCACCGTATAAGTATGAAGTGGAGACGATGTTATCACCATTGTGTGCTAAACCTTGAATAGCCAAAGTTTGAGCAGCTTGACCAGAAGAAGTGGCTAAAGCGGCAACACCTCCTTCTAAAGCAGCAATTCTGTCTTCTAAGACAGCAGTAGTTGGGTTTTGGAAACGAGAGTAGACGTAACCTGGAACTTTCAAACCGAAAAGGTCAGCACCATGTTTAGAGTCGTTGAAGACATATGATGTGGTAGCGTAAATTGGTACAGCTCTTGGTCTGTGTTTGTGGTCATCAGCGTTTTCTTGACCTGCGTGTAGTTGAATGGTATCGAAATGAGAGGGCATATTTTTTTTTTAAGTTGGGTTGATTCCACTTAGTGTATACTATATCTTACATGAACTTGAGGTAAAATTACCAGAATAGCCTTAAATGGGCCAATATTTATACATTTGTCGAGGCCCTGTCGGTCGTGTTGCCTTTCACAGTTTGGCACACAGTGGATCGATCTCATGGACCGGAAACTGTGGCGTCAGGGCTCACGTGGCCAGGGCATCCGGGGTTAGGGCCAGAATAAAATGTGGGGCTCGAAACGGACCCTAAAATCTAAAGTTTGCGAAAATGCGTTTCAGGGTGCAGGGCGGGTTTTTTCGAGTGGAAAAACGAAGAAATCCTCTCCGATCCCCGGGGTTTTTCACTATGCAGGCCCAGCACAAACCCTAGGGTTAGTGTTATTTCTTTCGTATCTAATCGTGATTTTTCGAAGAACTGTGTGTGGTACACCAAACAGGCCTATCGCTATCTATCGCACTCTACATGTTCAGCCCTGGCGTATGTGAACTTGAGATTTTCCAAAACTTGGCCAGACCATCCTCGTTAGTTACAAAGACAATGAAAGAATATCTATGTTGTCTCTTTGTTCTCCAGTTTTCCATTTTCCTTGCCCAATGTAAAATGGCAATTCATATAAGTTTAGTTCAGTGATCGCAGTCATTTTTCGATTCAATAGTACAAGCTTGTCTGGGCTCTTCTGAGTCTATCTAGTTTACTAATCAGGTAAATAAGGTACAGGAAAAATAAAAGTCTAACCGAAATGTCTTCAGTTGAAAAATCGACTGACAACAATACGTTTATTAGTAGAAAAATTAAGTACGTAACTCATCATGTGTAGCAAATGTATATTAAAGCTTGTTTTTTACCCTCTTTTTGACACCGAATATGAACGTTGATCCACACTTTGATGAGATTCTTAGTGCTAAATGCCCTAGTTGTTCATGTGTGACATTGTGGTGGTATCCTGTCTGGTACCAATACTGACATACTGCATTACTATATTACACTAGATGATACTACTTCCTATCAATTCTACGTAATCGTTAGCAACTTGTTTATCAAGAAAAAGTGCTATATGAAGAGACTATATCATCAAATCTTCTCAATAAAGATTTTTCATATACTTTATAGAGAATGGCATAAAAATACGTAATCCTAATCTGTATCTAAAATTTAATATCTGCAAAGTCAGTTATCAATAAAACGGGTTGATAGACGTAAGTTCTTGCGCAGTAGGAAGAGCTCATTGATTAGACAGGTGTGGCAGTTGTAAGTTGTGGACTTCATGAACACCACTCTATCAACAAGGATGTTTTTCTAATTGTTGATTGATAGGTATACCCATATTGATATGTCTAACTACAGTAATATTTTTGCTATCTTCTTATATATAAACCACAATAGAAAGTAGATATATAAACTAATATACAATTAATATACAATAATACACATAAATTTTCCGACTATTTTTCTTTGTAGATTTAAAACTTTGTGTTGAGATTAGAATGTACTTTAATAAGAAATTTTCACTAAAGCATAACTTGGATTGTCTCTTAGAAAGTATAACGCTGAATAAAGACTCTTTTGTGGATACATTAGTTCAAAAGCAATAACATTTGAGAAGTGCAAAAAACATTAATGAGAGCTGTGGGATTCGAACCCGCGCATCCGAAGATATCAGAATGTTGAAGTTGTAATACACCTTAATCTGACGCCTTAAACCACTCGGCCAAACTCCCATTTGAAATTTTCAAAATCAAACTTATTTTTACTAACCAAACTTTTTCAACCAATAAAGTAAAAAAAATAATGAGAGCTGTGGGATTCGAACCCGCGCATCCGAAGATATCAGAATGTTGAAGCTATAATACTCCTTAATCTGACGCCTTAAACCACTCGGCCAAACTCCCCTAATTTGTTGGAACTACAATAAATGCCTGTTTTATACCTAAAACATTGCTTAATCTCTATTTACAATATTAGTGATGGATTTATATAGTTGGAGTCACTATTAGAGCAGTTGTTAGTGGAAGCTACTAGATTCCTGGTTGAGTTTACTCATATTAGAATTAGTGGAAGCTACCAGATTCCTGGTTGAGTTTACTCATATTAGAATTATAAATGGAACTTGTTGTCTTAAAGTGTATATAAAATGTTTAGCATACACCGTTGCTCCATGAACTTGTTTGTTATTAAAATTAGAATTAGTAGTGTGAAAAAACAATACACGTCGTAAAACAGACATATATCGTATAAATGTTTGTATAAAAGTACAATAATTGCGTAGGATGTGTTTGTTAATACATATTTTCAATGTAAAAGAAAATCTTTTACTTATATGATTTTCTTTTTATTATCATTTCCTCTTATGACATCAGTTATAAATTTTATTCGAGGAAAGATTTTCATTTGATTCATTCTG